>WNWK01035308.1:0-19865 GCA_009830355.1 Cherax destructor | reverse complement strand
ATAATAATAATAATAATAATAATAATTTGTAATTCCCTAGACTTGAACGCAAACCTTTTCTTGTCACTTGCTGGAACACTTGTATGCTTACTGGGTGCCATGATTGTTAGCAGATTTATCAAAATGCAGTGAAAATGAGAAAATGTATGTAAATAAACAAATCGAGCTTCCCGATTATTATTGTCCTACACGCGTATGAACCAAACTGAATGCTGGGAGGGATGCGTGGGTGGGTGAGGGTGGCTGGGGATAGCAGTAGGACTCTCCTACTGACTCAATGGTTTAACCCACCGCAGGCGACCGCGCTCAAAAATTTTCCCCTCCAGCAAATCGCATAATATAAGGTTTACGTCGTGTTAGATAAAAATGTGCCGTAATTCTTCAATCACGTAATACCCAAAACACGTAACATAAAGTCGTGCTTAATGAGGGTCTACTGTATATCAAAATATGCCTAAACTATTCATTTATGCACTAGATACAAAAATCAGTATGTACTTACTGACATTGCAGAGGGTAAAATCTAAGAGTATATGAGTGTAACTCGAGGAAAAAAACTGCTCTGGATGACGCCATGCTAGAAGTGTTTACATTTTGGTCTCTCAACCAATGGGAAGCTAGTAGACGCCATTGCCACTTAGCTGGAGCGACTCACAGAAGGCTTGTGATTGGTCTGAACTAGAAAACAGGAACCCAAATGTGCAGTGGGAATAGGATGACATGCACAAAAACATGCATTGAGGCCTGTATATATGCGGGCCTGCCCGATAAAGGGATAAGATGTCCCTAAAATGGGATATTGTTTTGTCACTGAACATGTTGCAGATATGGCTTATTTCAGCTTGATCAGGGTGATATTTTTCAGCAAATGCCTGCATCCTATTCCACATTGCACAAATTTCCTTAATCTCTGAAGAAGGCACCTCAACCAGTCCCTATTCCTCCTCCTGTGAAGCAAGTTCCTCAACTGTGGTCTGATGCTGTTCTAGTTGAAGATCTTTCAGCTCTTCGGTGGTTAGCTCTTCCCTGTGGTCCTGCACCAACTCTTCAACATCCTCGCCACTCACCTCCAACCCCAGGGACTTCCCCAATGCCACAATACCTTCCACAACAGGCAAAGGGTCGGCAGGGTCAGGGTCAGCCTCAAATCCTTTAAAATCCCTCTGTTGGACACAATCTGGCCACAATTGTCTTCAAGCAGAGTTCAAAGTCCTGGAAGTCACTCCCTCCCAAGCTTTACCTACAAGGTTTATGCAGTTCTAAATATTGAAGTGTTTCCTCCAGAACTCTCTTAGGGTCAACTCTGTCTGAGGTCACTTCAAAGCACTTTTCAAACACTGCTTTTGTGTAGAGTTTTTTGAAGTTGGAAATGACCTGCTGGTCCATGGGCTGGAGGAGAGGAGTAGTGTTAGGAGGCAGGAACTTCACTGTGATGAAACTGAAGTCCCTACACAGTAGGTCTACCAAGTTTGGAGGATGTGCAGGAGCATTGTCCAGTAACAGGAGGCACTTAAGTGGCAATTTATTTTCCAGGAGGTATTTTTTCACACTGTGTAGAAACTTGTTTTGGGACTGCCTCCTTGTAAGCTGCACTTAGAGCAAGCACTGTTGACACCGACACTCTGAGACACTAACCTCAGACTTACAAGTGGCTATGGTACAAATTTCTAGCTAACTTCAGCCGAAAGAATTCCCCCCTGCATGCATGAATATAAGAAGGTTTAACTTACTTGATGGAGTAGAAATGTCACCTACACTTCCAAATCTTCCTAAGCTATAACCCTCCAACCACCATGTGAAGGGAAGAGTCTTAACCTGCAAATTAAGTGGTAATTAGTGTTCTGCTTGCACCTCAGAGTTCCCAGGTTTCAAAGGATATCCCTTAAGCAATATATGCAGTAAGTGACACTGGCTTCCAGACTTGAACTTAAGAGACGATGCTGGTACATACCAATACAAAAGTGTCTGTCCACTTAAGACCCACAGATAACTCACTAACGTTTCCCCCAGAAAACTGGCCAGATACTGAGAGAAAGAAAGTCTAGTCTTACTGCAATAGGTCTGGATGGAGAGAGATATCCACGGTACTTCGGGATCTCTCCTCCGGGGCCCCAGGACAGATGTTGAGTCACGTGGGGGGTGCTGCTTGTTCTCAGCACGTGTTCTCTGGATGATGTCCAGTCTGGTAAGAACGCAGGTCACGTGTCGTGAGTCCCACACTGCCTAGATTCAAGTGTGGGCTGCCAGGTCTCTCTAGCTAACATAACCTAATGCTCGCCTATTTAAGGCTTATATCTACCTATATTAAGGTGCTAAACTACATTATTAATATCTAACCTTGCCTTAATAATCCTAATATTAGTTTATAACTGTACAAACTTGCCTAGGTGTTCCTAGGTGAATAAATCTATCAATTAAAATGTACACAATTGTTACCTTCGTCAACTTGAATGGGTATGTTTTGTTTTGGTTGGGTGTGTGGGTTCATGAACTCCGAGGGCCGATCCATGGTATGTTTAAGGCTCCTAACGGCTCACTTACCCTGTGGAACTCGAGTGACCCAAAAAGTTTCCACACACTGGGGCCAAACTCTTCATGGACCCACTCTTTGAAAATTTGCATTGTGACCCATGCCTTATGATTAGCTTTCCCAACACACACAATCTATTCTTGACGACATTGTGTTTCTTGAACGCTCTGGGATTTTCTGAGTGATACTCCAGTAAAAACTTCACTTTAAAATCCCCACTAGCATTAGAACAAAACAAGAGTGTTAGCCTGTCTTTCATAGGCTTGTGTCCTGGCAGTGCCTTTTCCTCCTGAGTAATGTAGGTTCTCTTTGGCATTTTATTCCAAAAGAGGCCTATTTCTTCACAATTGAACACTTGTTTGGGTTTCAATTTTTCAGTCTTTGCGTACTCCTGAAATTCAATTATGAATTTTTCAGCCGCACATTTGTCTGAACTGGCAGCCTCGCCATACCTTACCATGCTGATTAGATTTTGCCACCGAAGTGGCTAGTTTATTGTGCACCCCATATCCATCCTGTGGACGGTAGCGCAAGAGCATATGGATACACAAAAGGCCTAGGCACTAGGCCCCAAAAGGGTTAACAATTGTACATTTGGATTTATATCTACATTTCAATTATCTGTTACAAGCAAATTTAGGAAATTTGCTTAGTATAACTGGTATCTTATTTCATGAATAAGATATCTTGACATGTCACATAGGTTATTATACTGTCTATCTCTATATTCCTCATTAAGTGGACAGTTAAGCACATAGTGTTCAAGACAGTGACTATATGCCTGATCACATAATTTGCATTTAGTTTGATCATCATCTGTGTCTCCCAAACTGCCAGAAGTACCTATAGCCAAGCCTAAGCCTGGCCACTACAACATCAGTCAGTCTGTTCACATTGCAAGTTGCTCCACAAACATGCCCATCTATGCTCACATTATCATGAGCACAGATAGGCACGTTCATGGAAATTAGATTTGGATTTATATCTACAGTTCGCTTATCTGTTACAAGCAAATTTAGGAAATTTTCTTAGTATAACTGGTATCCTACCCTCACTAATAAGATATCTTGACATGTCACATAGGTTATTATACTGTCTATCTCTATATTCCTCAATAAGTGGACAATTAAGCACATAGTGTTCAGGACAGTGACCATATGCCTGATCACATAATTTGCATTTAGTTTGATCATCATCTGTGTGTCTCCCAAACTGCCAGAAGTACTTGTAGCCAAGCCTAAGCCTGGCCACTACAACATCAGTCAAGTCTGTTCACATTGCAAGTTGCTCCATAAACATACTTATCTACGTTCATGTTATCATAGTGGGTTATAGATCTACTCAGGCTTCTAACTGCATTCCTATAGTAATAATTTTCATTATTTATTTCTCTCCTAATATTATTCCTAATGCTAGACACAGATATACCAAAGTTATATTCTACATTCTCCTTCTGGGTACTCTTCTAGGCTAACATATCAACTTTATCATGAAGGAGTAATCCAATGTGTGATGGAATCCATAGCAATTGTACATTAATTCCCACGCTGTGTATGCCACTACGCTTCTTAAATCTGTCAAACCAGCCTCTGCTGGCCTTAAAAATCACTGAAATCTGCACTGGTTCCAGACATTTTCTTTATAAGATCGACATGCAATTGCCTTGTCTTATCACAAATGATTGTCTCCGACACACTATCACCCGCTAACTCTTTATCCTTGATCCACACTGTTATGGGGCTAGAGGTCCCAACATGTATTTATGTATCTGTAACTGTTAAAGATAGCTCCATAACACACACCAGCAACAACTTCTCAACCTGTTCGACTGTTTGTGGTCTATTTTTGGTTAGCATATCAACACCTTTCACAACATCAGCTTCCTTGATTTATTTTCTCTTCACCAGGATAGAAGCGATAGTTGACTTGTTTTTGCCATACGTATATCCTGGCAAGCTCCGTAAGTCGCATGTGGAAACTTTTTTGAGTCACTCAAGTTCCACAGGGTAAGTGAGCTGTATGGAGCCTTAGACATACCACGGATAGGCCCTCGGAGTTTATGAACCCACACACCCAACCAAACAATCACAGTAGTTGGCGAAGGTAGAAAGATTACACACATTAATTGATAGATTTATTCTCCTAGGAAGACCTAGGCAAGTTTGTACAGTTAGTAACTAATAGTAGGATTATTGAGGCAATGTTAGATATTAATAATGTAGTTCTAGCACCTTAATATAGGTAGATATAAGCCTTAAATAGGTACATTAGGTTATGGTAGCTAGAGAGAACTGGCAGCTCCACACTTGAATCTAAGCGGGAGAGAGGGCTACTTCTTTCTTCTTGAATTGGACGTCGTGGGGTTAACAGGGTACTAAGAGCTAGAGCTCGGTCTCCCACATGTCTTCAAAATACTTGCCTGGGAACCAAGAATCACAGAGGCTTCCCGACGTACTGTGGATATTCGTCTCTGGCCCAGGCCCCCGCAGTAAGATAATACACTTTGCATTTCTCTTAGTAAAGCTGGCCGGCAATATTTGGAGGAAGGTGGGGTTATTTGAGCTGTGGGTTATAAGCGGGTGAATGCCCACTATAAGGTAATAATTGTGGGCAATCCCCCTTAAGTATTAGTCAGGAAGCTAGTGTCACTTACTGCATATATGGCTTAAGGGATATCCTTTGAAACCAGGGAACTCTGAGGTGCAGGCAGGACACTAATACCACTTAAATTTTGCAGATTAAGGTCCTTTCCTACACATGGTGTTTGGAGGGGTTATAGACTTAGGGAGAGTGGAAGACTAGGAGACATTTCTACTCCATCAAGTAAGTTAAACCCTTTCATAATCGTGCATGTAGTGGGGAATTCTTTCGGCTGCAGGTATCTAGAAATTTGTCCCATAGCCACTTGTAAGTCTGAGAGAAGCGTCTCAGAGTGTTGGTGTCAACAGCGCTTGCCCAGAGTGCAGCTTACAAGAAGGCAGTCCCAAGACAAGTTTTTATATCACACACCATGTAGAATATAACTTTGGTATATCTGTGTCTAGCATTAGGAATGATATTAGAGAGAAATAAATAATGAAAATGATAGCTATAGGAATGCAGTTAGAAGCCTGAGTAGATCTATAACCCACTATGGTAACATGAACGTAGATAAGTATGTTTATGGAGCAACTTGCAATGTGAACAGACTGACTGATGTTGTAGTGGCCAGGCTTAGGCTTGGCTACAAGTACTTCTGGCAGTTTGGGAGATACACAGATGATGATCAAACTAAATGCAAATTATGTGATCAGGCATATGGTCACTGTCTTGAATACTATGTGCTGAATTGTCCACTTATTGAGGAATATAGAGATAGACAGTATAATAACCTATGTGACATGTCAAGATATCTTATTAGTGAAGGTATGATACCACTTATACTAAGCAAATTTCCTAAATTTGCTTGTAACAGATAAGTGAACTGTAGATATAAATCCAAATTAATTTCCATGAACGTGCCTATCTGTGCTCATGATAATGCGAGCACAGAGGGCATGTTTGTGGAGCAAATTCAATGTGAACAGACTGACTGATGTTGTAGTGGCCAGGCTTAGGCTTGGCTACAAGTACTTCTGACAGTTTGGGAGACACAGATGATGATCAAACTAAATGCAAATTATGTGATCAGGCATATGGTCACTGTCTTGAACACTATGTGCTTAATTGTCCACTTATTGAGGAATATAGAGATAGACAGTATAATAACCTATGTGACATGTCAAGATATCTTATTCATGAAATAAGATGCCAGTTGTACTAAGCAAATTTCCTAAATTTGCTTGTAACAGATAATTGAAATGTAGATATAAACCTAAATGTACAATTGTTAACCCTTTGGGGCCTAGTGCCTAGGCCTTTGTGTATCCATATGCTCTTGCGCTACCGTCCACAGGATGGATATGGGGTGCAAATAAACTAGCCACTTCGGTGGCAAAATCTCTAAATCTCGTACTTTTGTACTATGTATTTTCTTCTTCATGTCTATGGTGTTTCTCACTTTCTTTACCACAGGGGTACCACTAGGAACTTTCTTTGGACCCATGGTAGCTTATTTCACAGTCGCACTTAATGAACAAGCTCCAAACACAATGAATTAATTGTGAAATGTTTGGATGAGCGCGCAGGGTAATGTTCACTCAGAGGATAAACAAAGGCAGACTGACTCATGATGCCTGCACAGATTACGAATAAACGGTTAGGCTGCCCATGGCTAACTAACAACTTACTAAAATCCATTAACAAGAAACATCAATATGAGAAGCAATATAGACGGGGATTCATACATAAGGAGTTTGTTAAACACTATTCATCAGTTCTCACCAAACTAATAAAAAAAGCCAAACAATTGTACTACTCCAGCAGATTCACTGAAACAAGAGGAGATATAAAAAAGACCTGGAAAACACTCTCACAGATTATGGGCACCCACAAACTGAAAAAAAATAGGGATATTGTCCTAACTAAACCAAACGAAACACCACTACAGCCTATTGATACAGTAAACAAGATAAATGACTTCTTCTCAACTATAGGATCAAATCTTGCCAGTAAAATTCCAGATACCAATGCCCGAGCAAGTGATTACCTAGATGGGAATTTCCCATCCTCCTTATATCTTGCACCTACAGAACCCACTGAAGTCTCCATGATAATCAAGTCACTTAAAAATAAATCAGGACATCTGTCTCAAGTTCCACCCTTAATATACAAACGAGCTGCTCATGTCCTTTCATATCCTATTTCTTTACTTTTTAACAAATCATTAGAAACTAGCACTTTCGCAACACTACTCAAAACAGCAAGGGTTACACCAATACACAAAGGTGGTGACCCTACAGACGTAAATAACTATAGGCCTATATCAAATCTACCATTGCTATCCAAAATATTCGAGAAACTTGTGCACAAGAGATTATACTCGTTTATAACGACACAAAGCATACTCAACCCCTGCCAATTTGGCTTCAGGAAAATAAAAGCACTAACGATGCAATAGTAAAAATGATAGACCTGCTTTACACAGCACTTGAAAATAAGGAATATCCACTAGGACTTTTTATTGACTTAAGGAAAGCTTTTGACACAGTAAACCACAGCATCCTACTCCACAAACTTGACCACTATGGAATAAGAGGTCATGCACTAGCATACCTCAAATCCTACCTCACAAATAGGTACCAGTATGTCACTATTAAAGACACATCCTCCACGACACTACCACTAGACACCGGCGTACCGCAGGGAAGTGTCCTTGGTCCCCTGCTCTTCCTCTTATACATCAATGATCTTCCCAATGTATCACAACACCTGAAACCAATACTCTTTGCTGACGACACAACTTATGTCATCTCCACACAAACCTTGCCACGCTTAATACCATTGTTAACGACGAATTAATAAAAATATCAACATGGATGACAGCCAATAAACTTACACTCAACACTGATAAGACCTTCTATATTATGTTTGGCAACAGAACAGATGATCCACAATTAAACATTAAGATCAACTCTACACCTATTGCTAGACATAACGAGGGCAAGTTCCTGGGCCTTCACCTTGACGGCAGCCTGAAATTCAGCACCCATATCCAACACATAACAAAGAAAGTGTCCAAAACTGTGGGGATCCTCTCTAAGATACGGTATTATGTACCACAATCAGCCCTACTCACACTATACTACTCACTCATCTAGCCCTACCTCACATATGCCATTTGTGCATGGGGATCAACAGCAATTACCCACCTAAAGCCAATAATAACCCAACAAAAAGCCGCAGTAAGAATTATCACACAATCCAACGCTAGGCAGCACACCCCCCCACTCTTCAAAGACCTAAACCTACTCACTGTCCAGAACATCCATACTTACTACTCTGCTATCTACATTTATAGAACCATTAATTCCAACTTTAACCCTGAGCTAAAACACTTTCTTGACAGTTGTGACAGGACCCATAGACATAATACCAGACATAAACATCTCTTTGACATTCCCGTGTCCGACTAAATCTATACAAAAATTCAATGCGCATAAAAGGGCCTAAAATCTGGAACTCCCTGCCTGAAAACTCTAGAACTGCAGACACAACCTCCATTTTCAAAAGCACCGTTAAAAAACATCTTATCTCACTTACGCACCCAACCGGTAGCTAACCATACGAAAACTACTTTATCTTGCACATATCCACAGCAAAATACACTTATTGATATCTGTGATTCTCATTAATTTGCACATAACTAACCACAGCAAAATACACTTATTGATATCTGTGATTCCCCTTAATTTGCACAGTTCTAACCAAAATTCTAATACAACTATTGCTTCATAATACTTAAGCTAGTCATAAGTTTGCCTAAGACACTCCAATATAGAAACTATATTATGCCAATATATCACCTTTATCATTAATATATAAACTAATTGCTAACTTCTATACTAATTGTTAAATTCTCAATGTTTAAATTCCAGTACCTAAATTTTGTAAACCTAACCTAACCTAACCTTACAATCTGTATATTCATTGTGTAGCTATTGAGTAAGACCTATCATAAGACTGCCTGAAAAGCCTAGGCATACCTAGGCATATTATTGGCCATCTTGTAATATCAACTTTAATGTATAACTGTAAGTACCCCCCCCCTTGTATTACATGAAATAAAGAATTTGAATTTGAACAGGAGGCGCACAGGTGTGGGGCAGGCAGACAGGTCTGGTACACACGAGGTTCGAAATACGGGCACATTCGATACTGGGACAAAATTGGTTCGAAAAAGCATTCAAAACTCGAATTATTCGATAGTCGATGAGTTCGAAACTCGGGGTTCCATTGTATACTGCTTGTGAAGGCTAGTACACCAAACGGGAGTAGAATGAAATTAGCTCTAAGGCACCACACCATCGTATGTCCTCGAATCACGGTACATCACCTAGTTCTGCTGGGTGCGTGATCTTTGTAGGATTGTATGGTCCAGTGGGTTAGATCATCGAGAATTTTTGCTCACCATGAGGTGGGCTAGTCGCAGTGCTGTTATTGATTAAATACCACTCATTCATAGTTACAATACTATATATACTGCTTGTGAAGGCTAGTATACCAAACGGGAGTAGAATGAAATTAGTTCTGAGGCACCTACACTATCGTATGTCCTTAGATCACAGTACAACACCTAGCTCTGCTGTTGGGTGGGTACTAGAGGAGATATTGGAGTAATGAATACACACGGATGTGAGAGAGGAGGCCAGGCCTACCTGTCTTCCCTATGCCTAGTCGGGATCTGAGAGGGTATGCCTCTAGCTAGCTGCTCACATGAGCGTGACTTGTGATGTCACAGCTAGCCACTGAGCCTAGCTAGACAGGGAAGCTTTGTATGACATGGCTGGGAATATCTACATATACTACACAAGTAATCAGGGACACTACTGACAGCTCGATCATGTTACGTATGGTGTCTTGACATACAATACAAACTCTACAGGCCGAACAGGCAGGGGGCTCTGGGTTGATTCTATACAATAGCAACACACATGTAACTTAGAACTAATCATAGGGATTGTAATAGGATGTAATCGATTGTAATGGATATTAATGTAATGGATCTTATCATAATGGATCTTATTGTAATGCATTACAAGGTATGATATATCACAATTCATAGGAATTAATAGACTCAGTGGTGGGATTATACAATAAAAGTGATAAAAAAAATTGATCGATCAATCTGTATTCATGTGATCTATGGATTCTGAGGAAGTATATGTATAAAGAAGAAAGTGTTTAACAGAAAAGGCAGACTTGGTGCCCTCAAGTCATTTATTGTTAAATCTCAGAATTTGGAGAGAACATTAATAAGTAGGTGTGGTAATACAGTGGAAAGACTCTGTACAACTTATTTACATTTATAATAATAATAATATCTTTATTTACTTCAAGTACATGTACATGGTATACAGGCCTAGCTGACATCAATGACATACTACTATATAGAAAGTCCCTTGTTATGCTGAGTATTTCGGGCAGATTAGGTCAGTGTCCTAGGATGCGACTCACACCAGTCGACTAACACCCAGGTACCCATTTTACTGATGGGGAACATAGACACCAGGTGTAAAGAAACACGCCCAATGTTTCTGCCCTGGCTGGGAATCGAACCCAGGCCCTCGCCGTGTGAAGCAAGAGCTTTAGCCACCAGAGCCACCAACTCTGCTAGGGTGAGATTTACGTATGCAGAATAGGTATCACAAAGTGGATCGAAATCTGATGCAATGGCTAACACATGCTGTGGTTGAGGAGGATCTGAATTATCATTTACAAGTGATACTCGAGGGTTTCTCAACACCCGTCGTGTAAGTAAAGAGTAACGACATTCAGGTTGTTCATCTGGCTGATTACTAGAAGTAGAGGGTACAGAGTCAGGAGGATTGTCAGAGACTGTCTCATTTGTCTGGTTGTCAGGGACCTCATCCTCATCACATACTAACTTCATATGATCTAAATGTGATTCCTTATACTGACCCCATACTTATTTCCCTAACTTTATACTTATTACCATTAATACACTCAACTACTCGATAAGGACCAACAAACTTTTGATCAAGCTTAGGCATTGCAGACGTCTTTTTGAAGTTGGTCAGCATTACTCTTGAGCCTACTTTAATTTTGGTTGGTTTAGCATGAGCATTGGTAACTCTTGTAAATTCTGCAGTTGACTTGTGAAGTGTTTCACGGATTCTTTTGAAGACACTTAGAGCTAAGCTGGTACGAGTACCTATGAAATCATCAGGATTGTAATTTGCTTTCACATCAGAATACAATAACTCGTAAGGCAAACGCTTATCTACACCATACAGTGCATAATGTGGAGTATCACCTATAGAAGCATTGTACAAAGAAATTATGGCACATTGAACATCAGGTATAACTTCATCCCAGGTTTCACTATTGGGATTAATAGTAGCTCTCAATACATCAAGTATTTTCTTATTTGTTCTTTCCACTAAACCATTACTTGCAGGGTGATGTGGGACAATAGTTGACTTAGTAATCTTGTACAAGGTACACAACTTTTCAAGGATTTCATTGCAAAATTCGCCCCATTATCAGTTACAAGAGACTTAGGGGTTGTATATCTACAGATTATACGTTCTTTAAACACACTAGGCAGTCTTATCTGCAATAGGAACTAACCCACAATATCTGGTGAAATGATCTACCATGATGCATAAGTGTTTATTACCCTGGAGAGAACATTGGAAATTAGTTAACAGATCTAGTGCAACTCTTTCCCACGGTTCACTAGTAGTGGGATAGACCTGGATAGGATTAGGACCATTAACATTGCTTTATGTTGCATACAAACACTACATTTCAGAGATATCAGAGAGATTTCAGAGATATCAGTTGCCAAACAAGGCCAAAAACATTTCAATCTGGCTTTTTTTACAGAACGATCCATACCCAGGGTGTGCAACATCCTGGTATGGATCGTTAGTAATTCCAGTCACTAGTAATACAAGTTAGTAATAATAATAATAATAATAATAATAATAATAATAATAATAATAATAATAATAATTTTTATTTGGACATGATACAAAGAATTACATTTGGTTGTTGAGATTACATGAGGTGTACATGCCAAAAGCCCCTAGTATGCAGGGCATTTTGGGCAGACTTAAAATTAACTTAAAACTAGATTGTAAGAATTTTTGTAGATATTATACAATGAGTAAAGGTGAGTATTTAAGCAATGAAATTTGAACATACGAAATTTGAACATAGTTTTGTACTTTTGTCTTCATTATAAAATTAATTAAATCAGATTAAACAAATTAAAGCAATAATAATAATAAAATGATAAAAGTTATGGTTGATAATTTATAAAATAAGTAAAGATGCATATCTAAGTTATAAAGTTTGAATATAAGTTGAACATATCAATTAATTGTAGCAATTTATTGCAGCAACAAAAAGTTATGGTTGATAATTTATAAAATAAGTAAAGTTGCATATCTAAGTTATAAAGTTTGAATATAAGTTGAACATATCAATTAATTGCAGCAATTTATTGCAGCAATGCAACTAATTGAGTGAGATAACAATTTAAAACAATTAATTGCATTGCAGTTAGTTTACGTGGTCATTATAATGTAAGTGTTGTGGGAATAATTAGCTAGGTAAGTATTATTCATAACAGGTTTTACATTCATTCATTCGTTCATTCATACATTTACATTTACGTTAAGTGAATATTCTACTTTGCTGGGAATGGTTGATAAGGAGCAATTAGCTTTGGGTGAGAAGGTGGTTTTTTAGCATCGTTTTGAATTGGGTTACAGGTAGGGTTTCTTTGGTAATGACAGGTAATGAATTCCAAATTTTCGTGCCTTTTATGTGCATTGAGTTTTTACATAGTGTTAGGTGGACACGGGGAACATCGAGGAGTGATCTGTGTCTAGTGTTATGGTCATGTGTCCTGTAATTCCACAGTCACTAGTAACTGTGGAATTACGAACTGGTATACCCGTCTGCTAGGAGTACCCAACTAGGCTGTTTGATACAGTAATTCCTGGTTCATGACAAAGTCACTGATAGGTGCTGGTGGCTTCACAGTGAGAATTAGATCTTCCTGAAGCAGGAATCGAATCACACCAGACCACATGGGATCTATTCTTTGAGCGTTCTTTATGTCCTCGGCACTAAATGGAGGATCTGTAGTTACTATGCTAACATATCGCGATAGGGCATCTGCGACTACATTTGATCTGCCGGGCAGATGTTCAAAGGTAGGATTAAACTCTTGAATGGTCGAGGACCATCTGGCTAATCTTCCTGTAGGTTGTTTATTCTGGAATAAGGGAATCAGTGGGGCATGGTCTGTCAAGACATGAACAGAGTACTGATAAATAATATCTCTGAAGTGCTTCAAAGACCATACTATTGCTAAGGCTTCTTACTCAGTTACTGTATAATTACATTCAGCATTTGTGAGGACACGGGTAGCAAATGCAACTGCATTGTACATACTTGTTATCAGTCTGAGCTAGTATGGCACCTATGCCAATTGAACTACCATCAGTGGTTAGGTAGAAAGGCTTGGAAAAATAAAGGAATTTCAAAATTGGAGCAGATGTTAGCTTTTCTTTATGAGTTTAGAATGCTTTTTCGTGACTGAATGTCCAAACGAAAGGAGCATCTTTCTTAAGCAACTCAGAGGTGCTGCTATGGAAGAAAAATTAGCAATGAAAGATCTATAAAAACCTGCTAAGCCCACAAAGTATCTTACAGCATCAGCAGTTTTTGGAGATGGGAAATTTAATACTGCAGTTACTTTGGTCAGTCGTAACCCCTCTAGGAGTGACCACTTTACCAAGAAACTTTATTTCTAATCTGAAAAAATGACATTTAGACAGTTTGATCTTTAAATTTGCTTCTTCAAGCTTACTCAGTACCATGTCTAGTCTCCTCAAGTGCGTGTCCACGTCTTCGGACATAATAATCTCATCATTTAGGTACAGTATACCATAAGTGTGGTACCAATCAGGCCTCTAAAGATATTAGTAGTCATAAGTCTTGAGAATGTGATAGGTGATGAGCGTAAGCTGAAGGTCATATGGAGGAAGTGGTAATGACCTGTAGGAGTGGAAAAGGCAGTTAGCTCTTGGCTTTCCTCGTGTAGAGGGACTTGCCAAAATCCTTGTAACAAATATAGGGTCGAAAAGACTTTGTTATCTCCGATGTTACGTAAAAGATCACCAAGTACAAGAAGTGGAAAACGATCTGGGATAGTCTTCGCATTTCTTCTTTCAACACGTCGGCCGTTTCCCACCGAGGCAGGGTGGCCCAAAAGGAAAAACGAAAGTTTATCCTTTTACATTTAGTAATATATACAGGAGAAGGGGTTACCAGCCCCTTGCTCCCGGCATTTTAGTCGCCTCTTACGACACGCATGGCTTACGGAGGAAGAATTCTGTTCCACTTCCCCATGGAGATAAGAGGAAATAAGAACAAGAACAAGAACTAGTAAGAAAATAGAAGAAAACCCAGAGGGGTGTATATAGATATATGCTTGTACATGAATGTGTAGTGTGACCAAAGTGTAAGTAGAAGTAACAAGACATACCTGAAATCTTGCATGTTTATGAGACAGAAAAAAGACACCAGCAATCCTACCATCATGTAAAACAATTACAGGCTTTTGTTTTACACTCACTTGGCAGGACGGTAGTACTTCCCTGGGAGGTTGCTGTCTACCAACCTACTACCTCCTACTTAACCTCCTAAAATCAATCACTGGATGCCAAGTACCATCATTCTTAGGTACTAGGATCAAGGGTGCATTCCAAGGTGAATTACTAGGCACGATAACAATATCATCAAGCATCTGATTGATCAATTCTTCTGTGACAGCAACTTGTGAATGAAACATTCTATACGCAGGTATATAAATTGGTCTAGTACCAAGTTCAAGTGGAATACGATGGGACAATAAGTTCGTCAAACCCATCTTCTCACTTGGTAAGGCGATGGCTTTATTATGTTTGTTCAGCAGGAGCAGCAAACGGTTTACTTCAGGGAAATCAGTAGGAGCTAAATCTTTCTCAGCTGGTGGAATGGACTGATCTGACATAACAGATGGACTCTCCCCAGTAAAAATAGCACCGACCCACTGGTCAGGTGACAATTTATCTTCTGCACACATGGGGTAAGGGTAATGCACAAGGTCTACAATACTGGTATTTGCTCTGAGTCGAACACTGACCCAGAGTATTAACTATAAAGAAAAAGATCTTACTATCTTTAACCCTTTCAGGGTCCGTGCCGTAGTTCTACGGCTTTGAGTTCTGAGTCCAAACCGTAGTTCTACGTCATGAGCTCAGCTCACTCAGATAAGCTTTGAGCGGCAAATTTGGGCCTAGATATGAGAGAATACATTTATGTGGTAAGTGTGCAACACATAAAACAAATTCTTCAGCACACAGTACATAATGAGAGAAAAAAACTGAAACCGCAATTTTCGATTAAAACAGCGACTTTGCAGTGTTTTTTCGTATACTTTTTATAATTGTATTTGCGATTTCTTGGTCTCATTTGATAGAATGGAAGATATATTACAGATATAGAGATGATTTTGATTGGTTTTAGTATTGGAAATGGCTTGAAACTGAGCTCAAAGTAGCGGAAATGTTCAATTTTTGCCGATGTTCAACAGTAAACAAATGACCTCACACGTCTAATACACGCCAGCTGGTGGGTCTAATATACGTTCACAAATGTGGTGATATTATCTGTACAATTATTACAGTATTGTGTAACAGTAAATCTTCCATTTTTTCGTTTGAATAAAAATTCATTATGTGAATAAAAATAAAAATTAAATTCATTTGTAAAGACTGAAAACGTAACTAATGAACAGGGGAAATGTTAGTTTAGTGCCAGGAATGCCTGCATTGTTTATTCTGCACCCTATTTTGAATTTGGAATATTTTAAACTTTGAGTTAAATTGGCTAAATTACTAATTTCCAATCACTTTATTTTGTAGTTGAAACAGTTGACTGTGTGATTTCTTGCGCTCAATCGATAGAATAGAAGTAATACTAGTTAAATACCTAAGAATTTGGTCGACTGGAATAATGTAATTGGCCTGAAATGGGAGTCAAAGTCGGCAAAATCGCCAATGCGTAAATATCGCCGACACATCAAAATTTGCAAGAGCATAATTTCGTCAATTTTCAATCAAATTTCGTACTTTTGTTTTATTACCTTCAAAAAGATTCTCTACCATTTCATAAGAAAAATAAGATTTTTTTTTTTAAATTCTTGGACACTGGTGCACCCTTCCAAAAATGGCCTTGGACCCTGAAAGGGTTAACAACATGTAAAGATGGCATGACAAACAAACCCTTTACAGGAGTTGCTCTCAACTACGACATTATCACCGTCTGGAACACGAGGTACAACAACAGACACTTGAGTGAAGGCACTACCTGGAGTCTACCTGAGAGAATTCCAGGGGTCAACGACCCCGCGGCCCAGTCTGTGACCAGGCCTCCTGTTGGACCAGAGCCTGATCAACCAGGCTGTTACTGCTGGCCGCACGCAGTCCAACGTACGAACCACAGCCCGGCTGATCAGGTACCGACTTGAGGTGCCTGTCCAGTGCCTGCTTGAAGACAGCTAGGGTTTGTTGGTAATCCCCTGATGTATGCTGGGAGGCAGTTGAACAATCTTGGGCCCTGACACTTATTGTGTTGTCCCTCAACGTGCTAGTGGCACCCTGCTCTTCATTGGGGGATGTTACATCACCTGCCGAGTCTTTGCTTTCGTAGGGAGTGATTTTTGTGTGCAAGTTTGGTACTAAGCCCTCGAGAATTTTCCATGTGTATATAATAATGTATCTCTCCCGCCTGCATTCTAGAGAGTACAGGTTTAGGAACTTCAAGCGTTCCCAGTAGTTGAGGTGGTTTATCGCACTTATGCGTGCGGTGAAGGTTCTCTGCACATTTTCAAGGTCAGCA
The DNA here is from genome assembly GCA_009830355.1 of Cherax destructor. Classification (NCBI taxonomy): domain Eukaryota; kingdom Metazoa; phylum Arthropoda; class Malacostraca; order Decapoda; family Parastacidae; genus Cherax; species Cherax destructor. Next base: position 2,773 of record WNWK01035308.1, on the reverse strand, counting down.
ATTTCACCCGCCTTTAAAGGTGCAGTTAGTGTGCAGCAATATTCCAGCCTAGATAGAACAAGCAATCTGTAAAGTGTCAACATGGGCTTGGCATCCCTGGTTTTGAAGGTTCTCATTATCCATCCTGTCATTTTTCGAGCAGATGCAATTGCTACTTTGTTATGGTCCTTGAAGGTGAGATCCTCTGACATGATCACTCCCAGGTCTTTGACATTAGTTTTTCGCTCTTTTGTGTGGTTGGAATTAGTTTTGTACTCCGATGAGATTTTAATTTCTTCACATTTTCCGTATCTGATTAATTGAAATTTCTCATCATTGAACTTCATATTGTTTTCTGCAGCCCATTTAAAGATTTGGTTTATGTTTGCTTGGAGTCTTGCAGTGTCTTCAACGGTGGACACTGTCATACAGATTCGGGTGTCATCTGCAAAGGATGACAGAAACGTCTTTCTGCAAACGCCAAGTGACGTCAACTAGAGATGACCTTACTAGCTTCAAGTGGTCATTTTCCAACAAGGCGTCCCCTGTAGAGAAACTACGACTCGAACTAGTAGGTATTGCAGGGATAGGCTCAGCACTCAAGATGGTCTGAGATTCCTTTGACTCTTGAGGCGACTGAACACTATCTGCCATGTCTGGAGCTATGGGTGAAGCAGACAGGATTGCTGGGACGACCAGTGCCTGACCACTTGGTAATGCTACCAGAAAGGCCACCCGCTTGTAAGGACTTAATCTTCACTTCATATTCTGCGGCTGTGTGGCAGATGTCAGACCCGAGTTGATCTCCCCAAAATGGCACAATTAAATCATCTATCTGGGCATGCCATCTATAGGGGTCAAGCACAATTCGTAAATCTCACATGGACGCGAATCCCAGGAGGAGATCACCAGGAAAACTGATCTGGTCAATTACAAGAAAGGAAGCAGTAAAATCTTGACCTTGGATACAGAAGGTAAGGGAAGTCTTTCCTCGGACACAGAGGCTCGAACCCGACACACCACTAAGGGAAGTTACATGAGTCGGTTCTATGAGAAAGCCATGTCGCAACTGCTTATCTTTGAAGAAACTAGACCTGAAGATATTCACTTGCACACCAGAGTCCATGAAGACATGAACTGGTGCTGTAAGGACTGATGCTTGAACTAAGGGTCTTATCTTAGTGTCAGAATTTATATGTAAGCATGAAGGAGGTTCAACATCAGACAACATTCCTTTTATGTCATCTCCAAAATAACCGCCATCAACTACTGAAACGTCATCATTAACAAGATTCTTTTCCTCGAGATCTCTTTAAGGGGCTCCTTGTCAAGATAAAGAGGCTATCAGTCTGAGGAATTGGACCTCTTGGTCTTCTTCCTCAGACCGAACCTAATTACCCCCAATCCCCCTTTCCCATCTTCCCAATCCTCCCTTCTCCCTTTCCTCCTCCTCCTCCTCCTCCTCCTCTACCCTCCCTTATTCCCTTCCCATTTTTACCCTGTGAGCTCTCCACGGGCATTCTGGTTCCTAGGTAGGGGAAGGGTACCGTGGTCCATCCCATTCCATTGAGGTTCTTGGCGGTGGTGTAGTTTGCCGTGGAATCTGGATCACCTGGGGATGTTCCGATCCCTCTTCGGTCTCCCAGGGGGTGGCTTTGGGTATCTTTCGGGTGACGGGTGTATCTCTGGAGGCCACCTTTCAGATTCCGGGGGTGGTGGCCGAAGGAGGTATGCTTTGTGGGGGTATCCTGCCACCCTCTCTTTTGTCCGTCGAGGTGGCTCGGTGGATGTGAGGTTGCTATCCTGGATTGCTGGTTTACTGGCATGAAGGTAGGGTATGGCACTGGTTCCATGCAGCATCTGCACTACTTGCGGTGTTGAGGTCCTCTTGGGTGCGGAGGTGGATTTATGCCCCTTTCATTCCTCCTAGGAGCTATTCTTCCACATTCCCCCTTTTTTTTTTTTTCTTTTTATTTTCTTTTTTTTTCTTAAAAACAAAAAGAAAGAAGTAACTTAACCATGGCTGACCTGATCCATGAACCTACTACCCCGAGCCCTTCATGATACCGCACCCAGTTCTGACCCTACCTTGTTAATGGACAACTCATCGGACACCTCCAATACCCCTGTACCTCTTGCTGGTGCTGGTTCGTCACCTGCTTCAGGTACCGGGTTCTGACTGGCCCTTTTGACACTTTTGACCTTCGCTCTTCTCTGACCTTGATTCTGGCTTCTCCTCTATGGTGAGGCACTTTTCGGATTGCTCGCCCATCCCTCGGACCGCCTCCGGTCCCACATCAAAACGACCAAGACCCTTACATGACGATTTGACTATTCATTCTCATTCATCTTAGAAACGACCTGCTTGTCACACCCTCCCTTAAACACTTTGTTTCACACTACTTAATGGACAAAGTTTTTACTCTAAGACCGACTTCTCCTACTTTCTATCTTTCCGATCATAGTATTGGTAAGGCTCTCCTACGCCAAGTAGGTAAAGATATCTCATTTCACACTTTCAAGAGCGGCAATTGCATCATCACGGTCCAGAATGCTGGCCAAGCTGGCGATCTTTCTCTTCTTACGACCATTGATACTGTTCCTATCACTATTGACAAACATAAATGAGCGGAAATCCATTGTCTCAAAGAGGCAGAAGGGTTCTCATATGCTATGGCCATCTCTCATTTATGTCTTCAAGGAGACTTCCCGTATTTCCTATTCTTGCATTGCTAAACATTCTCCCATTTCTGGGGTCCCAACTTCCGCGGCTTCCTCTGTGGTTGCCCCATCC
>WNWK01035307.1:0-19866 GCA_009830355.1 Cherax destructor | reverse complement strand
GGAACTCTGAGGTGCAGACAGGACACTAATTACCCCATTTTTTGCAGACAAAGTTTCTCCACTGCACATGGTGTTAGGAGGGGTTATATATAAGGAAGACCAGGACACATACCACCCTTTTCTTTCAAGTAAGTAATCTCCCTTCTAGTATTGTGTAGGCAGTGTGGGGTTCCCCTTACTGCAATCAGCTAGAAATTTGTACCATAGCCACTTGTAAGTCTGAGAGAAGTGTCTCAGAGTGTCGGTGTCAACAGTGCTTGCCCAGAGTGCAGCTTACAAGGGGGGCAGTCCAAACAAGTTTCTACAGTAATATAATTATAATACATGATCTTCTCAGATTTATTGATACTGGTCCAGAGTGCAGTGGGAATACGAGAATATTGAAGGTACCCCCTCGGTGCGGCCAGGAGCGGGTAAAGTTCTCACATACCTTAAAGGGAATGACTGCGGTAAAATTATACGAGTCTGTCATCTCCCTGGGAGTTGTTTATTGCTAGTGGCGGTGTCCCAGATAGACTTATCTCTCACAATTCCCCACAAATGTTATTTTCCTTAAGATAATCTCAATTCCATATTATCATTCAAGAATCTTAACACCTGTAACAATCTAAGATCTAATATCATCATATAAAAATTTAAACAGTAAAGTTTCATCATATTGTAATTTTGAAAATAATTTTTAACTAGAATAAACTCAATAAATTTCTCTAATATTAAGTACATAGTTTTTAAGGACTAGAATAAGCTGCCCCTAATGCCATGGCATGTCAGTGGCTCTCCTTGCACTCAATTTACATTGTAACTTCCGATACCCATGTAACCTGCAATGAAATAAAATTTGTTTGTTTGTTTGTTTGTTTTGTTTGTTTATTATTGTTACCCTTCACGTGTATGAACCAAACTGAACGCTGGGAGGGGTGAGGGAGGCTGGGGGTAGCAGTAGGACTTCCCCACTGACTCAATGGTTTAACCCACCGCAGGCGACCGCACGCTCAAAATTTTTCCCCCTCCAGCGAATCGTGTAATATAAGGTTTACGTGGTGTTAGATAAAAATGTGCCGCAATTCTTCAATCGCGTAATACCCAAAACGCGCAAAATAAAGTTGTGCTAAATGAGGGTCTACTGTACTATCTTCATTTTCCTCGGTCACATCAACTCATGTTCTATGAAATGGTCACTACATCTCCATATTATACCTCCGCTTCTCTTTTCAGTCTACGGTATTAACTCCTGTCATATAATCTCAATTTCCTTCCTTGCTCGTCTTCTGTAAGTTTACTCACAGTTTTCTGTTTACGCTTCATACACACGTATTAGACACCGAGTTGGCACTTCTCTCGCATTTTTTTTTTTTTTGTGCTGTGATGATTCTCTCTGAGTTCTTTATTTTTTTCCCCTCGTGGAGTTCATTGTTCTTTTTCATTTTAAGCTGTGTGTCTGTCTCTCTCTCACCATCCGGACCACAAGCAGCTACTGCTGAAGCCGTATTCTTATATAAATGCGAAGCAGTAAACCAGATTGATTAGAGGCTCTATCCTCCGTCAGCCAATCAAGAGACAGAAGGTCCGTCTGCACTCGCAAAGCAGAAACTTAGCAGTTTGTCACAGGTGAACGCTTCTCTCTTCCCCAGAGGCTGACAAGAATATAAATTTCGTATCTCTCACTTCATTATGCAGAGCAAAACTTAATTTGCAATTAGTAAGCCTGACGTAATTCAATTACGTGAGCCTAGTTTTTTTTATTTTATAGAAAATAGGGGAAAGGAGGATTGAGACATTCCAGTGGTGTGCAAGAGGTTGTGACCACAACGGTGTGACCTGAACGTGTAACTTCCTAGCAGTCCAGTTAAAGGAACAGAGATTAATCTACAGTACATGACAATTTAAAACCACTTGTCCAATTATTACTATGCTATGTGCACCTCAGACCTACCTACCTCTCTCTCTCTCTCTCTTCCTTGCGTAACTTGAGCACTGCTCAAGTTAAAGGATCATCTCGCACTGAACAATCTCAAATAATTCGGATTTTGTATAATCCGAAAACAATGTCGCACCACACGAATTAATAGCTACATCTAACTTTGTCGGCCGAAGAAAACTTTGGAGGGCGAGGTGAAAGTGAGAGGGGAGAAATTGGAGAGGAGAGTGAATATAAGAGAGAGAAGGTCGAGGGTGGAAATGAGAAGATGCTAGGGGACTCGAAGGCAGGGAGAGTGTGGGACTGTGTGAAAGGGAAGACTGGCTCAGGAAAAAGGCTAACGGAGGTACTGAAAAATATCACCTCCACGTAACTCGTACTGAAAAATACCACCTCCACGTAACTTGTGCAGTCATTGTGTGGAATGAACCTCTAGGCAAACTGCACGTATCGTAATGGACTAGGAAGAGGAGGAGAAGAAAACAATAAGGAAACAGAGGAAGAAGAAAACAGAAAAAGAAGACATACCTTGGTTAGTAGGCACGGGGAGACGATAACATGTGCTAACCATTGGAACATTTATTAAGTCTCTAAAGTTTCCTGGAACAAACACGAACAAAAACGACACATTTTCGATCTACGAAAAAAAATGAGATGACAGAAAAACATTAAAAAAAAAAAAAACATGTCTCAGCATATGCGGCAGTGCACCACAGATAACTCTGAACTTCCATAAAATCTAAAATCTGAATGGCAGCAAGAAACTTATCGTTCCAGGGCCCATTCTTTAAATCATTTGTGGGCCCCCACCCAGGTACACCTGACGTAGTACTCACCAGCAAGGACTGCGACCTGTTCCACTGTAAAGTCTTCCCTGGCGGCAACGTCGGCTCTGACCATATCCCTGTCATAATTAAGCTTCAATCTACTCCATTCCGCACACCCACCCGCCCAAAACCCAACCTGAAAACACTAGGCTTCGACCCCTTCAGGGACTACCTAGCAAACGACCAGACAATTTTTCTTGAGAACCAACCCTCAACTGTATGCTGATGACATCATGACCCATACAACAGGGCATAAAAAGATGAGTACCGTTCTTAATGAAGTTCAAGCCATTTGTAATCGACTAGGCCTCGTAATATCTTCCTCTAAAACAAAGATATTAACAATCAAACGACATCCCCCACCCATCTATTTGCAGGGTGAAAACATTAGCTACGTTAAAACTTACAGATATCTTGGTGTAAATGTACCCTTTACCAAATCCACTATACCACAACTAAATAAAAAATGCAAAGATAGACTAAATGCTCTTAATGCTGTTGCTGGCTACAACCCCAACTATGGTGCTAATGTGAGAATCGCGAGAATGATGTACATAGCCTACCTGGAGTCTACCTGGAGAGAATTCCAGGGGTCAACGCCCCCGCGGCCCGGTCCGTGACCAGGCCTCTTGTTGGACCAGAGCCTGATCAACCAGGCTGTTACTGCTGGCCGCACGCAGTCCAACGTACGAACCACAGCCCGGCTGATCAGGTACCGACTTGAGGTGCCTGTCCAGTGCCTGCTTGAAGACAGCCAGGGGCTTGTTGGTAATCCCCCTGATGTATGCTGGGAGGCAGTTGAACAATCTTGGGCCCCTCACACTTATTGTGTTGTCCCTCAACGTGCTAGTGGCACCCTGCTCTTCATTGGGGAATGTTACATCGCCTGCCGAGTCTTTTGCTTTCGTAGGGAGTTATTTTTGTGTGCAAGTTTGGTACTAAGCCCTCGAGAATTTTCCATGTGTATATAATAATGTATCTCTCCTGCCTGCGTTCTAGAGAGTACAGGTTTAGGAACTTCAAGCGTTCCCAGTAGTTGAGGTGGTTTATCGCACTTATGCGTGCCGTGAAGGTTCTCTGCACATTTTCAAGGTCAGCAATTTCACCCGCCTTGAAAGGTGCAGTTAGTGTGCAGCAATATTCCAGCCTAGATAGAACAAGCGATCTGTAAAGTGTCAACATGGGCTTGGCATCCCTGGTTTTGAAGGTTCTCATTATCCATCCTGTCATTTTCGAGCAGATGCAATTGCTACATTGTTATGGTCCTTGAAGGTGAGATCCTCTGACATGAACACTCCCAGGTCTTTGACATTAGTTTTTCGCTCTATTGTGTGGTTGGAATTAGTTTTGTACTCCGATGAGATTTTAATTTCTTCACGTTTTCCGTATCTGAGTAATTGAAATTTCTCATCATTGAACTTCATATTGTTTTCTGCAGCCCATTTAAAGATTTGGTTTATGTCTGCTTGGAGTCTTGCAGTGTCTTCAACGGTGGACACTGTCATACAGATTCGGGTGTCATCTGCAAAGGAAGACACAGCACTGTGGCTTATATCCCTGTCAATGTCTGATATGAGGATGAGGAATAGGATGGGAGCAAGTACTGTGCCTTGTGGAACAGAGCTTTTCACAGTAGCTGCCTCAGACTTTACTCTGTTGACTACTACTCTTTGTGTTCTATGTGTTAGGAAATTATAAATCCATCTACCAACTTTTCCTGTTATTCCTTTATCACGCATTTTGTGTGCTATTACACCATGGTCACACTTGTCAAAGGCTTTTGCAAAATCTGTGTATATAACATCTGCATTCTGTTTATCTTCTAGAGCATCCAGGACCTTGTCGTAGTGGTCCAGTAGTTGGGACAGACAGGAGCGGCCTGCTCTAAACCCATGCTGTCCTGGGTTGTGCAATTGATGGGTATCAAGATGGGTGGCGATCTTGCTTCTTAGAACCCTTTCAAAGATTTTTATGATATGGGACGTTAGCGCAATTGGTCTGTAGTTCTTTGCTATTGCTTTACTGCCCCCTTTGTGGAGCGGGGCTATGTCTGTTGTTTTTAGTAGCTGCGGGACGATCCCAGTGTCCATGCTCCTCTCCATAGGATGTTAAAAGCATGTGATAGGGGCTTCTTGCAGTTCTTGATGAACACGGAGTTCCATGAGTCTGGGCCTGGAGCGGAGTGCATGGGCATGTCATTTATTGCCTTTTCAAAGTCATTTGGCGTAGTGATGATGTCAGAAAGGCATGCGTCTGTCAAGTTCTGTGGCACTCTCATGAAAAAATCATCTAGGTTTTCGATTTTCAGTCTGGTTAGTGGCTCGCTAAAGACTGAGTCATACTGGGATTTAAGTAACTCACTCATTTCCTTGCTGTCATCTGTGTAGGACCCATCCGGTTTAAGTAGGGGCCCAATACTGGTTGTTGTTCTCGACTTTGATTTTGCATAGGAAAAGAAATACTTAGGGTTTCTTTCAATTTCATTTATGGCTCTTAGTTCTTCCCGTGTCTCTTGATTCCTATAAGATTCCTTTAGTTTTAATTCGATGTTTGCTATTTCTCTGACTAGTGTCTCCCTACGTATTTCAGAGATATTGGCCTCCTGTAGCCGCTCCGTTATTCTGTGCCTTCGCCTGTATAGGGAGCGCCTCTCTCTTTCTAGTTTGCATCTTCTCCTCCTTTTCCTTAAGGGAATTTGCCTTGAGCAAACCTCAAGTACCACAGAGTTAATTTGTTCAAGACATAGGTTGGGATCCGTGATGCTTAGGCAATCTTCCCAGTTTATATCATTTAGGACTTGGTTTACTTGGTCCCACCTTATGTTTTTGTTATTGAAGTTGAATTTGGAGAAAGCTCCCTCATGGCTGATCACATTTTGTTGATCTGGAGCTCCTATATTAGGTCCTTAATTGATTCATTATTTTCTCCAATATGGCGGAGACGTACAAAAGGAGAGTGCATACTGTGTGCATAGAGGTGCTTGTTGGCGCTATTTATCCATCAAATGCTGAAGTTCTCTTGCCAGCCATTCTCAGAGACACTTATGGAATTCCCACAGCAGACATTTATGGGATTTCATTAAATGGAGCTACACGAGTGTTTGTGAAGTTCTTGACAAGTGGTGCCTACGAGAGGGAGAGGGTCGTTGATGTCTACCAGGAGAAGCGCATGGTCGTTTCCGGTTTGGAGGTGAGATTAAGGGATGTGTCGGCCTCTTTTACGTGGATACGTATTCGGAATATCCCCTTTGAAGCGGATGCCGTGGATGTGAGAGATGTTTTTAAGGCATATGGAGTGATCCACGCGGCGAATGTTGGCAGGTGGGCACAGGGTACCTGAGGGATCTTACAGTTTAAAGATGTCTTTGAGGAGGCCAATCCTCTCGTACGTCCTGATGCCAGAATTTAGGACGCAAGTTTACGTGACGTACGGGGGGCCGGGGAATATAGCAGCTGCGTGTGAGAGATGTGGACCACGACCCCAGCAACAATGTGGCGGTGGGGGGCAGGAGCATGGTGCAGAGGGCCCTTCAGGTGTGGCCCAGGAGGTGCATGGGTAATCTTCAGGGTACGTGGACGGTGGAGATAGAAGGTGGTGTGACGTGGTAGATGAAGCGAAGGTGGTGGTGGTGGTCTCCTTGCCACCTGTGACGCAACCAGTGATGGTGGAAGACAGCAAGGTCGCTGTCGTGCAGGAGGTGGACGATTTGGTGGAGTTGATGGGGCCTATGATGGAGGACCTGAGGATGATGCTTGACAGTCCGCCTTCTGTGGGAGAGGAGTCCGAGGTGAAGAACTACCCGGAGGTAACAGCAAGCCCGGGTGAAGTGCTGAGTGAGGATGTGAGTAAGGGTGCTTGTGGTGGCAGTGAGGAGTCAGTACGAGTGTGTGTGGTTGAGGCTGTTGTTCATAGGGAGGAAAATGATGTGAATGAGGTGTCTGAAGAGGTCATGGAGGTGGCGGGGGAATCCCACAAGAGATCAAGTGGCTCGGTGGAGGATGACGTGTTGACGCCGGGTCAGAGGACAGGTAAGAAAGTGATCGTGGATGTGGTCAGGGGAGGGAGGGGGGGTCAAGGGGAAGGTCTTGGACAAGGAGGGAGTAGGTCTCAGTGGGGGTGGGTCAGGAGTCAAAGCAGGAGTGTCGAGAGCGATGAAGCATAGAGGGAAACCACCGTTGAAGCCTTCAAGTGTATCAGTATGAATGTGAATGGCCTTGGGGCCAAGGTCAAGAGGATGTGGGTTGAACGGACTTTGCGTGTGTTTTCTCCAAGAACATAATTTTAGGTGTGGTGTGGATCTGAAGTTGCGGGGTTTTACTTTGTACACTGGTAGTTCTGAAAATTTCAAGGGAGGGGGGTGTTGGTAGGTATTAGGGAGACCAGCCCTTTTCATCTGAGGTCGTGGGAAGAGGTGGGGGCGGGAGGATTGTTAGGGTTGATGGTGAATGGGGTGATATCCCGGTTAGCTTCATTGGTGTGTATATGCCCGCGGTTAATGTACGTAGTTTAAAGGGTGAGTTTGTGAGGGATTACTTAGTATATGCATTACGGGGACTCCCTGAGGTAACTGTGTTAGCGGGTGACTGGAACTGCATAATTAGGAAGCGTGATGTGGAACCAAGGGGTGCCGGATGTGTACTAGCGGAGTTGCGAGACTTACTGGAAGCGGTGGGGGTTGGAGATGTGGTAGATGGTAGGAATGTCATGGTGGAACATACGTTCATAAGGAGAGGATATGCAGCATGTTTAGATCGGGTGTATGTGTCCTCCCATATAAATGTGGAAGAGGTGCGTAACATAGACGTAGGGTTTTCAGATCATAGAGGTGTGGTGGTAGTATTAGGGTGGGTGGGTGCGGTTAAGTTTTATTCGAATCTGTGGAGGTTGAATGTAAGTTTGTTAAAATGGGAGGGGGATCGTGAGGGTTTTGCGGTTTGGTGGGAGGGTTTATGGGGTGGGGGCAGGGAGATTAGGGATGTGGTGAAGTGGTGGAATATGACGGCAAAGGAGGCGGTGAGAGGTTATTATAGGCGTGAAGGTGTGGAGGAGGCGGGATATAGGTATGGGTTACAGCGTTATTTGAAGGGGCGGTTAAGGGACTGTTACGGAGGGGGAGGAGGGGGTGGGTGCCATCAGCAGGAAATAGCATACCTTAAGGGGAGATTACGGGATATACAGAATGATGTTTTTAGGGCAATAAGGGTACGTAGTCAATTAGAGGAGGTGTTATGGGGGGATAGGCCCTCAGGCCCGTTACTACGGAGGTTTCGGAACTGTAGAACAGGCATGACGCTGGCGGTGTTGACGGTGGAGGAGGAGATGGGTGGGTATCATCAGGGTCAGGTGTTATGCACGACAGAGGGGATGTGTGCTTATGCAAGGTTATGGTTTCAGCGTAAATTTGAGGGTAGGGAGAGGGATGAGGTTAGTAGGAGGATTGTTTTGGAGGGAATCCAGGGAAGACTGGGAGAGGAGGATAGGAAGGTATTAGGTGGGAGGATTATGGTAGATGAGGTATGGCAGGCAGTGCAGGGGTTGAGGATGGGGAAGGCACCTGGGGTGAATGGATTGCCTGGGGACTTCTATGTAGCTCATTGGGACGTATTGAAGGATATTTTAGTGAAGGTGTTTAATCAGATGAAGGATAGGGGCAAAATGGAGGAAGTGCAGAGAACCGGGGTAGTGGTGTTGGTGCCGCAGGGTAGGGATAGTGATAGGTTGCAGGGGTATAGGGCTATAACATTGTTGTGCTCAGACTATAAGATCTATGCAAAAATACTGGCAAATCACATGAAACAGGTGTTGGAAAAGGTATTGGAGGTTGGCCAGTATGGGATACCTGGACATAACATTAGGACGGGGCATAGGAGAATTAGGAATTTCGTGGAACATAAGGAAGGGGGCGGAGTCCTAGGATTAGACTGGGCAACCACTTATGATAGTGTGGATAGGGAAATGTTGGTTGACATTTTTATCGAAGCAGGGGTTTGGGGAGGAAGTTGTGGGGTGGGTTAGATCCTTATATGATGGGGCTTTAGCAAGGGTACAAGTTAATGGGAAGTTAGGGGTTCAGGTGAGTTTAAAGAGGGGTTTGCGGCAGGGGTGCCCCCTGTCGCAGATTCTTTTTGGGTGTCTGCAGGACCCCCTTTTATAGATTAGTTAGAGAAGGGGTATGGGACAGGGATGGGTGTGGGGGTTGTGAGACGGGCATAGTAGGATATGTAGATGACACAACCATATTGATAGGGAGTGGTGAGGGGTTAGATAATGTTAATAGGATTATTGGGGTTTTTGGTGGGGCTACTGGCATGTGCATCAACAGGACGAAATCGAAGTTATTGGAGGTAGGTTCATGGGTGGATGAGTGTTAATAGTATTAAAATTTGTGGTGTTATTTTCAGTCATTGTAGTGATTTGGCGAGGGGATTAAATTCAGAGGAAGTGGTGAGTAAAGCGCTTGGACGGTTAGGTGGTTTTAGTCCGGGTGAGGTCACATTGTTGCAGAGTGCAGTGGTGGTTAATGTTTTAATTTATAGTAAACTTTGGTTTGTGGCGGCTGTATATCCTCTCCGGGAGTGTGATATAGGCGCTTGCTTGCAGGGTTTATAGATATATTTGGAGTTATGGGAGGCACTGGTTGGCTCGTGAGGTTGTGACGGCTGGGGTGGGGGTGGGGGTTTGGGGTTGATTCCATTGAGGAGTAGGCTTCAAAGTTTATTTGTTAAGCAGGAATTTTTGGTGGGAGGGGAGATAGGAGGCAGGAGGGTTGGTAAGGTCATGAGAGAGGTACGTAGGTGGTGGAAGGGTAGGGATTTGTTGCGGTGTGAGGATCTATTGAGGTATCTTTTAGTAGTTAGGGAGCCTGGGAGAGTGAAGGTGAGTAGGTTGGATAGAGTGGGGAAGGGGGGGTAGTGCAGGGGAAGGTATTTATCCAATGTATAATTGGAAGTTGGTGTGGTACTGGTTGAAGAGGCTGAGGGTACCGCCAAGGGTTCGAGAAACAGGGTATAGGTTTTTATTGGGAATTTTGGCATCTCGGGCACAATTGTGCCAGATGGGAATAAGGGAGGGGTTCTGTCTGAAATGTGGTGGTCTTGAGACTGCGTATCATGTAGTTTATTTTTTCGAGGAGCTGGGTGGGGTTAGGGAATGGTTTAGTGGAGTATTGAAAATTGTAGGGGCGGGGGGTTTGTCGACCCTAAGAGCTTTAAGTATAGATGTGGGGGTTTGTCCTGAGGATGTACGACGGGCGGTAGCGTATTTGGTGGTAGAATTCATACATATTTCATGGGGCATGAGAGAGGCCCCGGGTGACATCCGCATTAGAGCTTCGGCGGCAGGGTTTTACAGGACTTGGTGTCATAATCAGGTGGTTTACGAAGGGAGTTGGTGTAAGGCTTTTCCTCTGGGATATCGGAATCTTACTGTCGCGATTTTATTAGGGAAAGGGGAGGGTGTGGTAGTCGAGTGAGAGGGCTGGTCAGGGTACCTGGGGGGGTGTCAGAGTGTGTGTGGGTGTATCTAATGGGTTTTTTTCTGGGGTGTCAGGGGATAGGCGGGTGGTTTGGTTTTTGACGCTTCATCGTTCAGGCAGTTTCTATGTGGTTGTCTGGCGGCATTTTTAAAAACGTCTGTGGGTGTGGGGGGTCTCGGTAGTAGATGGGGGAGGTTCAGGGGTGTCAGGGGTATCTCACCTGTTCCTTACCGTGGGCATCAACACGGTGTGGAGGCGCCTCCTGTGTGTTTAGCCAGGGGTTTTTCATGAGTACTGGTAAGACAGGTTCCCATGACCTAGAATGTATGTTGGGCTTGTGTGTGAGTGTGGTGTCTGTTTTGTTTTTCATGTGATGGTATAACATTGTAAAGTTTAGGTGAGATGTTTTGTATGGTACTGTGAGGTAATGGGGTTTGTAACTTTCATTTTTAGTATGTCAATGTTATGTTATAGGTCCTGCTGGCCTTGTATTTATATGTATTGTACTTTTGGTTTTAAAAAGTTGTGTAGGGGATGCTCACTGTGCATTGTTTAGTTTTCCAGGGTACGTGTGCTTTTAGGCACTTAGGGGGAGGGTTAGATGGGTAGGATAACTGGGGTTTTAAGAAATGACTACCATGTTTGATATGACATTTTTATTTGTTGGAAGTTTCCTTTATCTTTTTGTCAGGGATATATATGCTCATATTGTTTTGTGATATACTCTCTTTGTAGAGTGGAGCGATAACGACTGTTTGTTTGTAAGGTAATGTGTAGTATTTTAGGTTAGTGTATTTAGTTGGTTTAGTGTATGACATTTTTCATTACAATTTTTCATGCCGTTTTGGCTGTGTGGCCGATTTGGCCCTTTCTAGTGTTTACATTATCAGGCATTTAATACGATTTTTGTGTTATGTTGATGTTTAACCTCTTGTTATGAGGTAAGGTTTTGGTAAATGTTATTGTACATAACCTGTTTTTAAATAAAATATGAAAAAAATTGATTATGCTGCTCCCATGTTGATATTAGCTAAGAAAATAAGGGTAAAGATGTTTTGTGGCATTTATGGATTTGGAAAAGGCGTATGATAGGGTAGATAGGGGGCAATGTGGCAGATGTTGCAGGTGTATGGAATAGGAGAAGGTTACTGAAAGCAGTGAAGAGTTTTATGAGGATAGTGAGGCTCAGGTTAGAGTGTGTAGGAGGGAAGGGACTATTTCCCAGTAAAGTGGGCCTTAGACAAGGATGTGTGATGTCACTGTGGTTGTTCAATATATTTATAGATGGGGTTGTAAGAGAAGTGAATGCGAGGGTCTTGGCAAGAGGTGTTGGGCTAAAAGATAAAGAAGCAAATACAAAGTGGGAGTTGTCACAGTTGCTTTTGCTGATGACACTGTGCTTTTGGGAGATTCTGAAGAGAAGTTGCAGAGGTTGGTGGATGAATTTGGTAGGGTGTGTAAAAGAAGAAAATTGAAAGTGAATATAGGAAAGAGTAAGGTGATGAGGATAACAAAAAGAATAGGTGACGAAAGATTGGATATCAGATTGGAGGAGAGAGTATGGAGGAGGTGAATGTATTCAGATATTTGGGAGTGGACATGTCGGCGGATGGGTCTATGAAGGATGAGGTGAATCATAGAATTGATGAGGGAAAAGGGTGAGTGGAGCACTTCGGAGTCTGTGGAGACAAAGAACCTTGTCCATGGAAGTAAAGAGAAGGAATGTATGAGTATAGTTATACCAACGCTCTTATATGGGTGTGAAGCATGGGTGATGAATGTTGCACGAGGAAAGGCTGGAGGCAGTGGAGATGTCATGTCTGAGGTCAATGTGTGGTGTGAATATAATGCAGAGAATTCGGAGTTTGGAAATTAGGAGGAGTGCGGATTACCAAAACGATTGTCCAGAGAGCTGAGGAGGGGTTGTTGAGGTGGTTTGGACATGTAGAAAGAATGGAACGAGACAGAGTAACCAGAGTGTATAAATCTGTAGTGGAGGAAGGCGGGGTAGGGGTCGGCCTAGGAAAGGTTGGAGGGAGGGTAAAGGAAGTTTTGTGTGCGAGGGCTTGGACTTCCAGCATGCATGTTGAGCGTATTTGATAGGAGTGAATGGAGGCATATGGTTTTTAATACTTGACGTGCTGTTGGAGTGTGAGCAAAGTAACATTTATGAAGGGATTCAGGGAAACCGGCAGGCCGGACTTGAGTTCTGGAGATGGGAAGTACAGTGCCGGCACTCTGAAGGAGGGGTGTTAATGTTGCAATTTTATAACTGTAGTGTAAAGCACCCCTCTGGCAAGACAGTGATGGAGTGAATGATGATGAAAGTTTTTTCTTTTTCGGGCCACCCTGCCTTGGTGGGAATCGGCCGATGTGTTAATAAAAAAATATAAAAAAAGATAAGTATGTTTATGGAGCAACTTGCAATGTGAACAGACTGACTGATGTTGTAGTGGCCAGGCTTAGGCTTTGCTACAAGTACTTCTGACAGTTTGGGAGACACACAGATGATGATCAAACTAAATGCAAATTATGTGATCAGGCATATGGTCACTGTCTTGAACACTATGTGCTGAATTGTCCACTTATTGAGGAATATAGAAATAGACAGTATAATAACCTATGTGACATGTCAAGATATCTTATTCATGAAATAAGATACCAATTGTACTAAGCAAATTTCCTAAATTTGCTTGTAACAGATAATTGATATGTAGATATATATCCAAATTTACAATTGTTAACCCCTTTGGGGCCTAGTGCCTAGGCCTTTTGTGTATC
Source organism: Cherax destructor (assembly GCA_009830355.1). Classification (NCBI taxonomy): domain Eukaryota; kingdom Metazoa; phylum Arthropoda; class Malacostraca; order Decapoda; family Parastacidae; genus Cherax; species Cherax destructor. Next base: position 6,866 of record WNWK01035307.1, on the reverse strand, counting down.
CATATGCTCTTGCGCTACCGTCCACAGGATGGATATGCTCTTGCGCTACCGTCCACAGGATGGATATGCTCTTGCGCTACCGTCCACAGGATGGATATGCTCTTGCGCTACCGTCCACAGGATGGATATGCTCTTGCGCTACCGTCCACAGGATGGATATGCTCTTGCGCTACCGTCCACAGGATGGATATGCTCTTGCGCTACCGTCCACAGGATGGATATGCTCTTGCGCTACCGTCCACAGGATGGATATGCTCTTGCGCTACCGTCCACAGGATGGATATGCTCTTGCGCTACCGTCCACAGGATGGATATGCTCTTGCGCTACCGTCTACAGGATGGATATGCTCTTGCGCTACCGTCCACAGGATGGATATGCTCTTGCGCTACCGTCCACAGGATGGATATGCTCTTGCGCTACCGTCCACAGGATGGATATGCTCTTGCGCTACCGTCCACAGGATGGATATGCTCTTGCGCTACCGTCCACAGGATGGATATGCTCTTGCGCTACCGTCCACAGGATGGATATGCTCTTGCGCTACCGTCCACAGGATGGATATGCTCCGCTACCGTCCACAGGATGGATTGCTTGCTACCGTCCACAGGATGGATATGGGGTGCACAATAAACTAGCCACTTCGGTGGCAAAATCTAATTAGATCACTAAGAAATTTTCAAGTTCTACAAATTAAACTACAAGTTTTTCTTAATTCTATACACTCTTAATTTTTATGCAGTTATCTTAAGCTTATTTAAATGCTATTCTCTAGCATATCTAGCGTAGGTGAGTTTCCATAATACGAAAGTTAAACCTCTACGGACATGACAATACAAGATTCGTCGATGTACAAGTGGTTTGTACTCTGAAATTTTTCGAAAAGAATAAATATTAATTCAATAGAGTTTCTTGTTTAGCGCTTCTATTTGATTATAATAATAATAATAATTGGTGCCTCTCTGTGAGGAGTGTCGTGTTGTGCTGGCAATGGAAATAAGTAACTTTGACTTTTTTTGGGGTTATCCTAGGTAATTTACACTATGTATGGTAATTGTACTTATGTATACCTGTGCCTAAATAAACTTATACTTAATGTTGAAGATTTTTCTCCATCATTAGGTAGGTATTGCTATGTATGTTGTTGTTATCATTATTATTAGTAGTAGTATATTAGTATTATTATTAGTATTAAAGGACCCCAATGGAAATAAGTCACTGTCTGACTTTTGGGTTATCCTGGGTTCTACACATATGCTACCATTAGTAATTTAGTAGTATAAGCAGTAAGAAGTAGAAGAAGCAAGAAGTAGAAGCAGTAAGGGATAGAAGAAGAAAGAAGTGGAATGGGAATGGGATGAATATGGAGAATATATTTTTGCTAAATTTACTGCACAAAACCTTAAGACTCCCATAACCATCGGGGCCATTTACCGGATGCCTCATACAAACATCCCAAGTTTTAGCGATCAACTAAAACGCAAATAACAAACAACCAATTAAACAAACACCACCTTATCTTAGCTGGAGACTTCAACATCAACCTTGGCCTACCAGATGACCAGCCAGTAACCGATTTCATCAACAATATGAACAACACACTTCTCATACCACAATAACCAAACCAACCAGGCTTACTGATACGGGTGCAACCATAATCGACCATATATGGACCAATATCCTAGCCCCTTAAATCGGGGAAAAAACAGACAGCACCACAGACCACTACCCCACCTTCCTCTTAACAAACTTTGTAAACCGCCCCTAGAATACACCAAAGTTTCATTCCGACTCCATGACCAAGCTTCAATAAATAACTTCACAACAGAGCTAGACACAGTTGACTGGGCTATAGAATTCCCAAATGCCAAGGGTATCGATGAGTGGACAGACACCTTTCTAATAAATTACATAGGACTATACAACAAACATTGTCCTATAAAAATGAAACAGATTACGAATAAACGGTTAGGCTGCCCATGGCTAACTAACAACTTACTAAAATCCATTAACAAGAAACATCAATATGAGAAGCAATATAGACGGGGATTCATACATAAGGAGTTTGTTAAACACTATTCATCAGTTCTCACCAAACTAATAAAAAAGCCAAACAATTGTACTACTCCAGCAGATTCACTGAAACAAGAGGAGATATAAAAAGACCTGGAAAACACTCTCACAGATTATGGGCACCCACAACTGAAAAAATAGGGATATTGTCCTAACTAAACCAAACGAAACACCACTACAGCCTATTGATACAGTAAACAAGATAAATGACTTCTTCTCAACTATAGGATCAAATCTTGCCAGTAAAATTCCAGATACCAATACCCGAGCAAGTGATTACCTAGATGGGAATTTCCCATCCTCCTTATATCTTGCACCTACAGAACCACTGAAGTCTCCATGATAATCAAGTCACTTAAAAATAAATCAGGACATCTGTCTCAAGTTTCACCCTTAATATACAAACAGGCTGCTCATGTCCTTTCATATCCTATTTCTTTACTTTTTAACAAATCATTAGAATCTAGCACCTTCCCAACACTACTCAAAACAGCAAGGGTTACCAATACACAAAGGTGGTGACCCTACAGACGTAAATAACTATAGGCCTATATCAAATCTACCATTGCTATCCAAAATATTCAGAAACTTGTGCACAAGAGATTATACTCGTTTATAACGACACAAAGCATACTCAACCCCTGCCAATTTGGCTTCAGGAAAAATAAAAGCACTAACGATGCAATAGTAAAAATGATAGACCTGCTTTACACAGCACTTGAAAATAAGGAATATCCACTAGGACTTTTTATTGACTTAAGGAAAGCTTTGACACAGTAAACCACATCCTACTCCACAAACTTGACCACTATGGAATAAGAGGTCATGCACTAGCATACCTCAAATCCTACTCACTAATAGGTACCAGTATGTCACTATTAAAGCACATCCTCCACGACACTACCACTAGACACCGGCGTACCGCAGGAAGTGTCCTTGGTCCCCTGCTCTTCCTCTTATACATCAATGATCTTCCCAATGTATCACAACACCTGAAACCAATACTCTTTGCTGACGATACAACTATGTCATCTCCCACAAACCTTGCCACGCTTAATACCATTGTTAACGACGAATTAATAAAAATATCAACATGGATGACTGCCAATAAACTTACACTCAACACTGATAAGACCTTCTATATTATGTTTGGCAACAGAACAGATGATCCACAATTAAACATTAAGATCAACTCTACACCTATTGCTAGACATAACGAGGGCAAGTTCCTGGGCCTTCACCTTGACAGCAGCCTGAAATTCAGCACCCATATCCAACACATAACAAAAGAAAGTGTCCAAAACTGTGAGGATCCTCTCAAAGATACAGGGATTATGTACCACACTCAGCCCTACTCACCTATACTACTCACTCATCTATCCCTACCTCACATATGCCATTTGTGCATGGGATCAACAGCAATTACCCACCTAAAGCCAATAATAACCCAACAAAAAGCCGCAGTAGAATTATCACACAATCCAACGCTGGCAGCACACCCCCACTCTTCAAAGACCTAAACCTACTCACTGTCAGAACATCCATACTTACTACTCTGCTATCTACATTTATAGAACCATTAATTCCAACTTTAACCCTGAGCTAAAACACTTTCTTGACAGTTGTGACAGGACCCATAGACATAATACCAGACATAAACATCTCTTTGACATTCCCGTGTCCGACTAAATCTATACAAAATTCAATGCGCATAAAAGGGCCTAAAATCTGGAACTCCCTGCCTGAAAACTCTAGAACTGCAGACACAACCTCCATTTTCAAAAGCACCGTTAAAAAACATCTTATCTCACTTACGCACCCAACCGGTAGTTAACCATAGAAAACTACTTTATCTTGCACATATCCACAGCAAAATACACTTATTGATATCTGTGATTCTCTTTAATTTGCACATTACTAACCACAGCAAAATACACTTATTGATATCTGTGATTCCCCTTAATTTGCACAGTTCTAACCAAAATTCTAATACAATTATTGCTCCATAATACTTAAGCTAGTCATAAGTTTGCCTAAGATACTCCAATATAGAAACTATATTATGCCAATATATCACCTTTATCATTAATATATAAACTAATTGCTAACTTTTATACTAATTGTTAAATTCTCAATGTTTAAATTCCAGTACCTAAATTTTGTAAACCTAACCTAACCTTACAATCTGTATATCCATTGTATAGCTATTGAGTAAGACCTATCATAAGACTGCCTGAAAAGCCTAGGCATACCTAGGCATATTGTGGCCATCTTGTAATATCAACTTTAATGTATAACTATAAGTACCCCCACCTTGTATTACATGAAATAAAGAATTTGAATTTGAATTTGAATTTGAAAGAGGTGGAATCATTAAGAGGTAGAAGCAGCAAAGTAGAAGCAGTAGAGGTAGAAGCAGCAAGAAGTAGAAGCAGTAAGAGGTAGAAGCAGCAAGAAGTAGAAGCAGTAAGAGGTAGAAGCAGCAAGAAGTGGAAGCATTAAGAGGTAGAAGCAGTAAGAAGTAGAAGCAGCAAGTAGAAGCAGCAAAAGTAGAAGCAGTAAGAGGTAGAAGCAGCAAAGAATGGAAGCATTAAGAGGTAGAAGCAGTAAAGTAGAAGCAAGAGGTAGAAGCAGCAAAAAGTAGAAGCAGTAAGAGGTAGAAGCAGTAAGTAGAAGCAGCAAGAAGTAGAAGCAGCAGAAGTAGAAGCAGTAAGTAGAAGCAGCAAGAAGTAGAAGTAGCACAGTAGAAGCAGCAAGAAGTAGAAGCAGCAAGAGGTAGAAGTAGCAAGAAGTAGAAGCAGCAAGAAGTAGAAGCAGTAAGAAGTAGAAGCAGTAAGAAGTAGAAGCAGTAAGAAGTAGAAGCAGTAGAAGTAGAAGCAGTAAGAAGTAGAAGCAGCAAGAAGTAGAAGCAGCAGAAGTAGAAGCAGCAAAAAGTAGAAGCAGTAAGAGTAGAAGCAGTAAGAAGTAGAAGCAGTAAGTAAAGCAGTAAGAAGTAGAAGCAGTAAGAAGTAGAAGCAGCAAGAAGTAGAAGCAGCAAAAGTAGAAGCAGCAGAAGTAGAAGCAGTAAGAAGTAGAAGCAGTAAGAAGTAGAAGCAGTAAGTAGAAGCAGCAAGTGAAGTAGAAGTAGAAGCAACAAGCAGTAAGTAGAAGTAGAAGTAGAAGCAGCAAGTAGAAGATAAGTAGAAGCAGTAAAAGTAAGTAGAAGTAGAAAGAAGTAGAAGCAGCAAGAAGTAGAAGCAGTAAGAAGTAGAACAGCAGTAGAAGTAGAAGTAGAAGAAGTAGAAGCAGCAAGAAGTAGAAGCAGTAAGAAGTAGAAAAGCAATGAAGTCAAAGAAGCAGCAAGAAGTGAAGCAGCAAGAAGTAGAAACAGCAGAAGTAGAAGTAGCAAGAAGTAGAAGCCAAAGTAGAAGCAGCAAGAAAAGTAAAAAAAGCAGAAGAGGTAGCAAAATAAAAAAAGTAGAAGCAAAATAGAGAAGTAGAAGCAGTAAGAAAGCAGAAGACAGTAAGAAGTAGAAGCAGTAAGTAGAAGCAGTAAGAGGTAGAAGCAGCAAGAAGTAGAAATTATGAGTGAGATGGCAGCAGTGTGGCGAGCACTGGCAGCTGTCACCTGCTGCTGCTGCTGCTGTCACTTCACTTGTGTTGACAACAAAACAGCTGGCCAGGGAACAACACTGTTTTTGACACATCAAACCAAGGTAAATAATATTGTAACTTAAGTAGCTGAAAGATTGTTTTAATTAAGGCAAACATATTGGGGTTACCTCCCTTATGTGGGTCAGGGGGTTCCCCACTGCCGGCTCAGACCAGGCTTCCTGGGTTAAGATAATACAGGATTAAGACGCCCATGGAATGGATTAAGATGATGAAGTTGAAGTTTGTACCAGTCATTCTTGCCAACACTGTAAATTCTGATTTACAGAAAATATCTACCTGGATGATGACTAACAAACTTACTCTCAATATTGACAAAACTATTTCATTCAGTTTGGGAACAGAGCTACAAATGTTCCACTTAACATAATGATAAACGGGTCACTTGTCACAAAACTCAGAGGAAAATTCTTAGGAATCCACCTTGACAGTAACCTCAAATTCAAACACACACACAACAAATTTCCAAGAAAGTCTCCAAGACTGTAGGAATACTATCCAAAATACGGTACAATGTTCACAACCCCTTTCCTTCCCTGTATCACTCACTCATTTACCCCCACCTCACCTATGGGTGTGGGGCTCTACAACAATAAAAATCTCAGACCATTAATAACCCAGCAAAAGGGTGCAATCAGAGTGATAACAAATTCCACTCCAGACAAATACTCCACCAATATTCAAAAGTCTAAACTTACTCACCATTTCAAGACATCATACTTTTTACTGTGCCTACTACATCATGAAAAAATAAACTCAAATATAAACCACCACTCAAACTTCTCCTTTCCAACCTTAACAGTAAAATGAACATAACACAAGACACAGATCACTCTTTGATGTCCCGGGTCCATTTTCACACAAAACTCAAGCTAAAAAGGCCCAAAAAATTTTGGGAAATTTATTACCTGTGATTAAAAAAAACCCTGTCTGTACATCAATTCAAGACTGCTAAAAACCACCTACTCACCCAAACTAAACACACAGTACTTTAAAATTGCCTACAAAGTTAACCAATCACATTCCACTCCTCAAAAAAATCATTATTCACCGTGTTACTCCCTATCCTCAAAACCCATTAAATAATTGCTCAAGAAAAATAATTTCTCAAACTTATTTTAATGCAAATGTTGAAACTTATATC
>WNWK01035306.1:0-19866 GCA_009830355.1 Cherax destructor | reverse complement strand
CTGATTCATTTTAATTCATCCATCGACATGACCAGGGATATGGTTTTTTTTAAAAACCACCACAAGGGAATGGTTCAGTTTACAGTCATCGTTTTTTAAACAGTGTTGGTTCGGTTTAAACCCCCAAAACCCGTCGTACATAAACCACCCAGTATTGGAAAACCCAAAACCGTCGACATGACCACCCAGTACTTTTTTACAACCCCGCCGTAATACCCCCCAGTATTGGTTTAAACCAACCGTCTTACATAACCACCCAGTACTGGTTTAAAACCCAACCGTCGACATGACCACCCAGTACGGGGGTTTACAACCAACCGCCACATGCCCCCCAGACTTTTTAAAACCCAAACCCTTCAACATGACCACCCAGTTTTTGGTTTAAACCAACCGCCGCCATGACCACCCAGTACTGGTTTAAACCCAAACCGCCACTGACACCCAGAGGGTTCAGTTTATAATGAATCATCGTATTTATGAGAGTACGGGTTCAGCGCACCCACCGGGGTTTTCTTCAATCCCAACCATCCAAACCGGGGCAAAAACAACCTCGGTCGGGTTTTTAACCCCCTTAATCAACCTCACCCACCCCCCCACTTCCCCCACCCCCTGCCCCCTTTACACCCCCTTTCCTGCACTTTACCCCCCCTTCCCCGCATTTTTACCCCCTTTCCTCATTTTAACCCACCCTGCATTTTGGGAAAATTTTCCCCACTTTGCACCCACCTACCTGGTAGCCCCCTCATCTATTTGTTTCCCCGGGAAGGTTGTTTAGCCATCTTTGTACTTTTTCTTATCCTTTCCTCTGGGAACCACTGAGTTCAAATTGTAAACCTGTTCATCTAAAAATTAAAGGTGTTTGGTTTCTAACCCAGGGGTCAAGTGACTGTCCCTCACCAGCCTCCCCCCCTTATGAAAAATCCCCCCTTCATCCAGGCTAAAATGTCCCCCCGCCCCCAAACTCATAATGCCCTCCCCCCCTTTATATCCCCCAGGAAGCCCTTCCATACTACAAAAAATTTTCTCCCCCCCCATCCACAAAAAGCCCCTCCCCCCCTGAAAAATGGACTCCCCCTCCTTAGAAAACGAGCCACCCTTTACCCCATAAATCAAAATAAACCCCCTTCCCAACCTTACAATGAGCCCCCCTCCCACTCATCACCCTCCCCTCCCACTCTTTGGGGAGCAATCCCTCCTAAAACCGAACAATTCCTCCATTACCCCCATCCCTTAAAAGCAATGAGAATTTTTTTCTTCGTCTCCCCCCCCTTGCGGTCCCCTCCCTCCTTCTTTCAAAGGATTTCCCGAAGCGGGGGCCCCTTTTTGGTATGGATTATTTTTTTTTAAAAGGGGAGTTTAACCCCAACCCAAAGGAGCAAGGGGATGCTGCTTGATCAGTTAGGGAAAAATTTTAACAATACCACGGAGACACTTGTCCTGTTTTCAAATTAAACAAACATTGTTCTTTACCCCTTTTTTTCAAGCTTCCCCAAAAAAAATTACTTACTTTTTCACTTTTCCCCTCCTCACTTTTTTCCCCCTCCCCGTTTTTTCTTATACATTGTTTTTCTTCCATTTCAACCTTTTCTTTAGGTTTTCTTTTTTTTATTTCCCCATTGGACGGAAACCCCAATGGCATTCCCCTTTCCAAAAAAACAAATGAAGGGGATTTATTTAATTTATTGTTTCCCAAAGTTTTCGATTACTTGTGTTGAAAAGAACCAAGATTATAAACACAATCTAGCATCCCAAAATTTTCCCCCAAAATCGTGAAAGATTAAGAATCAAAGGAAAAAAACTTTACTGGGTGTGCCTTGATGTTGAAGGGCTCGGGCAAGGATTTGGGGCTACCCCCTTTTTTTTCCTCTGATCAGATCTGCCTCCCACTTCAAAACGTGGAAAAGGCCCCCAAAAAGGGGAGGGGTTTTGGGCTGCAAACCCTTTTTTCCCGTATCCCATGAGGGGGCCCGTGGTGATAAAAGATATTTATCCTCTGGGCAATGTCCTTCCCGTTTGGTGGGAAAAAAGAGGGACATCAAAGTTAATATGCTGTTCCCGGTTGCTGTTCCTGTTCTAGAGTGTTTAGTTTTTCCCTTGGGAATGCAGCAAGGCAAGGGAACAGAATATAGGTTTAAAACCACTGAAAACCTTCCTGGGAAATTGGTGGAAAGGGGTTTTTGGGGGGAGAATTTAGGCAATTCCGGCCCCCCACTTCGTTCCAGTGGTTTAAAGGAGCACACTGCCGAGAGTTCACGGCCAAACGAAACCTTGAAAAACGTTGAAAATGGTAAAAATATTGTTAATGTGTTCCGTGAAAAACTAGGGCCAGGGACAAATATTTTCCCCCCCTGTGCTTTTGAGGTTAACCAAAACTCCCCCTGTTTAAAACAGCCAATTAAACACAGACCCCTTTTGGTCTTTACCATAAACCCTTGTAAAAAAGATGGACAGATAAAAATTTCAGCTTCCAAAACCTTTTCCGCCCAGCCATTTTTACTTTACCTTTCCCGTTGTTTAATGTTCAGGCCCCACCTTTAAATACGATCCTCACCCGTTTGGGATGTATTGTTTATAAGCTTGAAAACCCCCTCCATACCAGGCCTTTCGCTGGGCGGGCCCAAAAACCAGGCTATTACTGCTGGTCCAAAATAAACCAACGTAAAAACAGGGCTGGCCCGGGGCGGGCTTTAGGTGGGCTGTCCTTACGCCTCTTTTTGTTGATGTTTTTGGGAGTTTGGGGAAGGGGTTTCACGGGAGGGCGAAAGTCTAAATTTAAGACCCCCGATGTAGCATTTGTTTTCTTCATTCGATTTTTTCCTGTTAAAAAACTGTTTTATCTGTTAACGTAATAAGGTGAAGACTACTTCCCCCCAACGGTCCCAGAACCCCTCACACATGTGTATATAGGACTTCCAAACCACATGTGCATCCGGGCCCTTCCCCTACATGTGCCCCCAGGATTTCCCCCCAAAAATGTGCCCCCAGGACCCCCACCAAACAGGGCCCCCGGACCTCCCCCAAAAACAGTGCCCCCAGGACCCCCCATAAAATATGCCCCACAAAAAAGAAGAAAAGCCAGGGGGGGGGGAAATTTTTAGTAAGATTTTCACCTTCTAGGCGCACAGGAGCTATGCAATGTTAAAAAGGTAGCAACAGGAGGAGGGGAAGTTTTTCAGAAAAAGACCGTGGTGACCCCCGCCAGCCTTTCTAAAAAATTTGCCAGCCTTGATGACCCGAGGGAAAAAATTTTGACCTAAAATTCCCCCCGTGGGTTTGCATTTTAAAAAATCGCCCGTCTCATTGTTTTCAAAACACATACAAATCAAAAGAAAGAGAAACAAGAAAACCGTAGTTTAAAAATAACGAAAAGGGACCAAGATCAACATCCACCGCCCGCACTTAAAAAAATATCGACAAGGGAATACAAAAGATATCGACAAGGGAATACAAAAGATATAAAGGGTGAATACAAAAAAAAAAATATCCCAAAGGGGAATCGTATCGAAAGGGAATACAGAGAGTGGCTGGGGAAAGAGAGGTAATCAGGTTTTTTTCAAGAGGAAAGAGCTGTAATTCCTTTCAATAAGGTCCAGTTCCCACTGACCTCCGTTTCCACTCGTTCCCCAGTTCCTTTCATCGTTACCTCCAGTTCCACATCAATTTGTTTCCTCCAAATTCCTTTTCATCAAAATTTTCCCCTTTCCCAGTTCCTTACATCCCCGTTACCCCCATTCCTTCATCAAGTTACCTCCATTTTACATAAATTACCCCCGTTCCTTACACGTTACCTCCAGTTTCCCCATCAACCTCCAGCCACACGTTTCCCCAGTTCCTTACTAAGTTTACCTTCCAAACCCCCCTTAAAAAACCCAGCCCCGTTCCTTCCCCTCAAAAACCCCCAGTTTTAAAACCGGACCTCTATACCTTCCAAGGATCCCCAGCCCTTACATCAAGGATACCTGTTTCCTTCTCAAGGAATCCCCTCCTTTCAAGGATATTAGCACCTTACATCAAGGATACCCCTTTGCTACCTTAACAAAAACCTCCCGCTCCTTTCATCAAGGCCCCAGTTCCACATCAAGAATACCTCCCTTTCATGTTACCCAGTTCCCCAAAAAGGGAAAACCCCCAGTTCCTTACACAAATACCTCCATTCCTTAAAAAAGGGAACCCCGCTCCCTTTCATCAAGGATACCTCTAGTACCCATCGGATATTAGACCTTACATCAAGGATACCCCCAGCCCCTTTCATCGGGTACCTAGTTCCCCACATCAAGGATACCTCCCGCTCCACATCAAGGAACCCAGCACCTTACATCAAGGATACCCCAGTTTACCAAGGATTCTTCCCCAAAAAGGAAAGCCCCAAAAAACCGCACCCCTTTTAAAAAAACTCCTTATAAATCCCCTTTTAAAAAGGGTACCCCCTTTCCCCCAAGGGGAATTACTTTAAAGGATACCCAGTAATAAATTATTCCCTTTTAAAGGAACCCCCATTTTTGGTTAATTTACATCAAATACCCCCGTATTTGGATTCCTCCGCCTTGGGCAAGGAACAAAGAAAAAAACGTTCCCCCAAATTTGAAAATTCCCAAAAAAAAAACCCCAGGGAACAAATGAAAAGGATGAGACAGGAGGGAGTTTTACCCCGAAACACGGGAGTTCAGTTGGCAAAAAACACACACTGCCCCCGCACAAACACATTCCAAAAAAAAGCCATCCATTCCCCCTCCTCTAGTCCCCCTCAAACCAACAATGCCCCTTCCTTTCCCTGCCCGCAGCAACAGTGCACCGGGTCCCCAATTAAAGATATTTTAGAGGCCGTTGTGGAGTGTGGGTGCTCGTTACGCCTCCATAGAGCGCTACCTGACCGGCTGCCAGTCGCTTTTTCAATTGAGGGTTGTCTTTCTCTCCGCCGCCCTTGTTCGTTACTGGCCTGGAGAGTGCTAGAGACCAGGCCGCTAGGGGCTTCATGCTGGGATTGTCAGGGAGGGTGTAGAGCTTGGCTGGCTGGCTAGCAGGCAGGCTATCTGGCGGGCAGGCAGTTTATCTGGCTGGATGGCTGGCTGGCTGGCACGTTATCTGGCTGGCTAACTGGCTGGCTGACTGGCTGAGAGGTTATCTGATTGGCTGGCTGGCAGGCAAGTTATCTGACTGTCAGGTAGATAAGCTGGCTGACTGATAAGCAGGTTATCTGGGTGGCTGACAGGCAGGTTGTTTGGATAGTTGTCTGACTAGTTAACTAGCAGATAGCCTGGCTGGCAAGCTGACTGGCAATTTGCCATTAGCCAAATTAAAGAGGCTACAATACTCACCTAAACACGTACCTACAACATTCATTCAAACTTTGTGTGATAACATTCAATCAAATTTGGCTTGGCCACAACATTCAGTCAGACTTGGCTTGGCCACAACATTCAGTCAGTCTTGGCGTGGCCACAACATTCAGTCAGACTTGGCTTGGCACAACATTCAGTCAGTCTTGGCGTGGCCACAACATTCAGTCAGTCTTGGCGTGGCCACAACATTCAGTCAGTCTTGGCGTGGCCACAACATTCAGACTTGGTGTGACTCACCAAATACAATCACCAGGCCAACACTCTTGCCACTGCACCTTACTTGTCTTATTTCATAGCTAAAAAAAAAAAGATCCTGCGTGAGGAAAAAAGTACTTATTAATATAGTTTCAATACTGCATTAAAGTGTCAATTTAACTGGAATTATATATCTCGATTTAACTGAAATTACACTGGGAACAGAGTGTGAAGAGGAAAAACAAAAGGTTATGTAATAAAAAGTGATAGAAATGGGAAGAAGAATTTAAAGGGAGATGGAAAAGGTAGGAGAATATAGACAGATGGAAAGAGGTGGAGGCTTTAGAAACGTAGAGAGGGAAGGAGAATACATAGATGGTAAAAAATGGAGAATTGGAGAATATCAAGATGAAAAGGGAAGGGGAAAGCAAAGATAAAAAAATAAAGTAGAAGGCAAAGACGACAAAGGAAGGAAAAGGCATAGATACAGGAACGGTAGAAGGCAGAAAGGAAGAGAAAAAGAGAGATTCTTTTCTGAAACGATGTATGTTTTTAACATTAGTTACATTTGAAATGCAAAGTAAATATCGATTTAAAATTGGTAGTATAAAAGAGAACGCAATTTTCTAACATGTAGGATGCATTTCTAACAACATATTTAACGTTAGATCTGAAGGGAACTTAAGCTAGCTAGTGAACTAGTTTCTTAAAGGAGCAAATGAGGATTAGCCTGTGAGCTACTTTGCTGATAAAATGTGGGAGCGAGCTAATGAACCAGCGTGCTAATCAAACAAGGAGCCAGCCAGTGAACCAGCGTACTAATCAAAGAAGTGAGACAGCCAGTGAACCAACGTTCTAATCAAACAAGGGATACAGTCAGTGAACCAGCATGTTAATCAGACAAGGTAGACAATCAACTTGCTAATCAAACAAGGGAGCCAAACGGCGTGCTAATAAAACAAGGAAGACAACAGGCATGCTAATAAAACAAGGAAACAAGCGTGCTAATCAAACAAGGGAGCCAGCCAGTGTGCTAATCAAACAAGGAGCCAGCCAGTGTGCTAATCAAACAAGGGAGGCAGCCAGTGTGCTAATCAAACAAGGGAGGCAGCCAGTGTGCTAATCAAACAACGGAGCCTGCCAGTGTGCTAATCAAACAAGGGAGCCAACCAGCATGCTAATCAAACAATGGAGACAGCCAATGAACCAGCATGCTAATCAAACAAGATAGCCAGCCAGTAAACCAGCACGTCAATCAAACAAGATAGCCAAGCCAGCGTGTTAGCCAAACGAGTGAGCCAGTCAGTGAACCAGAGTGCTAACTAACAGTGAAAGTCAGCGAGTGAGTCAGCATGCTAACTAAACGAAGGAGCCATAGAATGTGTCAGCATAACTAAACGAGTGAGCCAGCTAGAGATCCAACTTGCTAACTAAGTGAAGAGAAACAGCAAGCAAGCCAGCATGCTTAACATACTGAAGGTGCTAACCAAACAAGAGAACCAGAAATTCAGCTAGCGTCCTAACAAAACGAGTGAGCCAGAAAATAATCCAGCATGTTAACCAAACGAGTGAGATAGAGAGTGATCCAGTGTACTAACAAAACCAGTAAATCAGCGACTCGGCCAATTTGTCAGCAAACTCGCCAACACTATTGAGAACTATTCGGCAGGCAAGCCTGCATCTCCTATTGCTTTACGCATGTACTGATTTCTCTTGATTGACTGATAGAACCTTGCGAGGTTGATATATGCCGTGAGCCGAATGTCCACGCCAGCCTCTCTAAAACCCCGTCTATTTAGATGAAAAAAATCCATGAAGAGATTTAAGCGCATAACTATATACCTGCGCCGGCCAGCAAGATTACCTCCCTAATTAACAACAAACACCACGCTGATGATCCCGAGCATGAAGCTGTTTGCTCACTCTCATCTTTATACGATGGAGGAAAAGGTGCATTATTTCAGGATTTCATTGCGTTGGTAGTGTTTCTGTTATTCCGAAATTGCTTTACACCTGGATGGTTGAGGAAAGGTGATGGGATTACCCCAAAGTAATTTTACACTCATATTCTGGAACTGGAACTATAAGTAGTCAACCTTACTCTGTACAGTAATGATGTATTTATTCATCAGCATATTAATGAAGGCAACACTCCATCAATACTAGATGTAGTATTTACTAGAACATATTTAAAAAAATCAACATCAACTATATAAAACTATTAGGAAAAGTGATGCTATAGAGTATAAAAACGTGTTGTTAAATGCGACATAGAAAATGGAGAAAAAATGAGCAAACATGAGCGACTAGAGAAATATTATATTCTGAGATAGCATTTTCGAGTAACTAATGATAGATAAAAATAATTTACACGGAGTTTTCTCACTCCAAGATAAAGTAAAAGACAAAATGATAATGGAAGGTACTGAAGCGTTGTGGAAAAGACTTCGAACCAGTGTAAAAAGGAGGCTGATAGGGACCTCTTAAAGACCTAAATAAGTGAGCATTGATCTTAAAAGTATATTGAGGGAAATAACTTTTAAAAGAAAAGTTTAGAGAGAGGCAAGACATGTACAGAATCAAGGACAACAAAATCACTGGGTGGAGGAAATGTGTGAAGCACTATACAGAAAGTTTCAGTGTTTAGAGACAATTTGTATGTAGCAGATGTGAACCTGAAATAGATAACTGAAAATGAAAGATGCTAAAGTAACTAAAGAGTAAGAAAAGAAACTATATTACAATATGTTGACAAAAAAGCAAATGGGACCAAACAGCCTCGTTGCTTATATTAAAATGAGTAAAATAACTAAGATATCCAATTAGCATTTGGGGGAGAGGAATTATACTATATAGATAAACTAGATGGCAAGCACATAGCAGACATTGTGACAAAATATAAAAAAAAAGTGAAAGTAGACTCTTTAAAAATTTGACCAGTTTAGCTGGAAAATGTTGTACAAAAAATATTGGAAACAGCCATTAGAGAAAAGTGAATAAAACATTTGGAGAGTAAAAACTTACTAAATAACAAATGATTTGGTTTGCAAATTTCTATGTTTCTTATCATATGACAAAGCTACAGAAATGAGTGACTGCATTTATTCACTTAGATTGTATTCACTTACATTGTATTCACTTAGATTTTAGGAAAGTTTCTGATCAAGTCCCCAATGAAAGACCAATTCGGAAATTACAAATTACTTAAGGAATAAAAGGCAAATTATCACAGTAGATGAGAGGCTTTGGAGAAAAAGGCGAACATTGATAAGAGGAAAAGTATTCTCATGAGGAAATGTTACTTGTGCTATACTTCAAAGATATAGTTGAAACAATAGTGTTTTTAATTTATTTACCTCGCCAGAGAGAGTAGAAAAAGTATATGAGAATTGTTGCGGATGATGCATGAACTCTAATGGAAAATAAAAAAATAAAAATTATTGCAAATCTTTACAAGGTGATTTTGATAAATTCAGCTAATGCAGTTAAAGAAGGTGGAATTTATTGTAGATAAATGCTATGTAATGAAATTGGAAACATAAAAATCAGGCCACATAAAGAATGATATAAATATCAATATAGATTCCCAAATGTTTCACAAGTGTCTCATTCTTCAACTTGTCGCTTTTCTAAACTATTTTTACATGTGACTTATTCTTGATGGAAAATACATCACAGATCTTAATGTCATTAAGGAAGGTAATCAGTGAGGACTAACGACATTCTTGTACCGCTCCAACAACCATAAAGATCATAGTAGCGATCTCAAGATAATAACGATAATAATAAAGCAAGCTAGAGGCTTGTTAATCAGTGTCTTAAGTGGAGGTTGATACAGTCACTCCATGCGGTGGGCATATGGTCAAAAATATCCTAATTACTCGACTCAAAACAGCTATTAAAAAGTAAGTTGCCATAAATGCTATATATTACGCCGAATTCACAATTGAATTTATTATTGAATTTGTGAGGTGAAAATTTAGAGCTAAGTTATACGATGGTTTCAGTATCCATATAGTATATATATGTCGTGCCGAACAGGCAGAACTTGCGATTTTGACTTAAATAGCAACGCTCATCTTGCCATATAAGACAAGCGAAAATTTGTGTATGCAATAATTTCGCAAAAATCATTCTGAACCCAACGAAAAAAAATTATTTCATTGTGTTTGTTTATTATTAAATTATTTTAAACGTATCAAAAATATATTTAGTTGGATTAGGCTAAATTAAATTGCGCTTGTTATAATAAGGGTAGGTAAGTTTTCTAAGATTCTTTTGGTGCAAAATTATAAATTTTTACATTAACATAAATGAAAAAAATATATATTCAAACGTATAAGAGAAAATTTTAGAAAGGACTTAATTTTAGTATATATATATATGAAGAGGTTAATAACATTATCAAGAGGAGCCTCACAACAGCCGGATGCCCAGCAGTAAGGGAGCCACCCCAACTATGCAGATCTGATGGCAGCCAAAAGCGTCCAGATGGTATCAACCTTCAAGCCTGGACAGACGGCAAGCAGGTGGTGTGGGACTACACATGTGCATCTACCTTGGCTGATACCTATCTCCAATACACCAGGGAGGAAGGCTGGGCAGCTGCCACCTTCAGGGAATCCCAAAAGTCGAGAAAATATGGAGAACGTGCCCATCATTATATGTTTGTTCCCATAGGTTCAGAGACCCTTGGCTCATGGGGAAAGAGTGCATCTAAGTTCCTCAAGGAGCTGGGCAAAAGACTCAACAGGGTAACTAGGGATCCCAGGGCAGCTAGTTTTCTGTTCCAACGACTCAGCGCTGCTGTTCAGAGGGGTAATGCATGCTGTATTCTGGGCACGCGCCCCAGCTCGGAGGAGCTGGATGAGATTTTCGTATTATAATCAGTGACAAACATATAACAATATGTACTAGACATGTATCTCTCACACCTCGTGTACTGTATATGCCATCTTTATATCAACAATGTATATATATATATATATATATTTTTTTTATTAACATCGGCCGATTCCCACCAAGGCAGGGTGGCCCGAAAAAGAAAAACTTTCATCATCATTCACTCCATCAGTGGGTAAATTGTCAAAGCTTATTTTTTGGGGTAGCATTGAAAATTGGGTTGAGCAAATATTCTGTTAGTGGGACGGATTGTGAACCTGTAAAAAATGGGAAAAGGTTTATTTTCCTTTTTAAAAATTTTTTGCTTTAAATTAAAAAAAATTAGAACTGGACAAGATTCTAAGGGTCTATTTATTCATGTGGGAAAAATTTTTAAACCCTCCCCAAATTTTTTTTTTAAAATGCTGAAAGGGTTTTATCAAGCAAGTCCAAGGTTGGGGAAAAATAATAGAATCATGTTTCATTAAAAACAGTTTTTAAAATAATATGAATATTTCTTTTGGGTTTTTATAAATTTGGGTTCATTTATAATTTAAAAAAATTTGGGGAAAAAATTTTAAAGATAAATTGGACTAATCTTAATTCTTGGGAAAAAGTTTCAGGTCCTTTCTTATGTTTCCCCTTCACAGAGTCTGAGATGTTACGCTACTGTGAGGTGTAGTCTTTGTTAGTGTGATGTGACTGTGAGGGGGTAGTCTCGCCCCTTATATAAGCCCTTCTTGTCATGTTTCCTGTTATAGTTCCTTGATAATGTGAGTAGTCACAAAACGCTTGGAATTCTTCTATTTTCATAGTGGTTTTTTGCATATTTTGATATCACCTGTTTATGTGATCTTTTGCAAAAATATATATATATATATATATATATATATATATATATATATATATATATATATATATATATCCCCCTAACTTGCAACCCCTTGAGACACTCTGGAGTAAACAACATAAAAGTTTGTAAGGAACAATATTGTCAGATCTTTCATTGTGTGTTTCTGTCCTATCTCATTTGATGACCAGACAGACAGGCTCAGGAGGACAGCGTCCATCACTGTTCCATTTGAAGAATAAAATTGTCTGGGGCTCCGTTCTCGTATCTGTCTTCTTTCATTCCATCTTGTGTTCGTTCGTTCCTGTGCTCATTTGTTTTCTCTATCTCTGATTCTCTCGCCGTCACTCTCTCTCTGTCCCTGTTTCTCTCTCTCTGTGTCTCTTTCTCTCTTGTTTATTCCTATGTTTTTTTGTTACCTCTAATCTTTTCTGTCGTAAAAAATAGTAGGTTTAGCGTAGTCTAGGGTGAACACAGGTACACCCCATCATGAACAAGAGATTTACATGAAACTCATGAGTTACTACGGGGAAAAAGAAATATGGGGCTTAAAAGAATTCAAATCACTTATATATATATATATATATATATATATATATATATATATATATATATATATATATATATATTATAAAATATAAAAAATTTTTTAATATAATTTATATATAATATATATATATATATATATATATATAATATTATATAATATATTAAAATTATATTAATTATCCAGATTTCAAAGATATACCAAAAAATATGAAAAAATAAATATTTTTATATAAATATTTATGCAAAAGTCCCAGAACCCCCCGGTTTTGGTTCAAAATAGGCCCCACAACAACAACTATGAAAATGGGGAAATTTTAGCCTTCAATATATCAAGTTCCTTTCTGAAGACTAGGGTTTGTTGGTAATTTTTTTTATGCACAAAGAGGGCCCCTGAAAAACCTTAATTAATTAACATTTACTGAGTTCTCTTTCAGTATTCATAGCGCCTCTGCTTTTCATTGGAGGTATTTTGCACCGTTTGCCATGACCCCTTTCTTTTTGAATGATTTCAGTGTGCGGGGTTTTGGGGGCCCAAACCCTCCAGAATTTTCCCGGTGTAGATTATGGTGTATTTCTCTCGCCTATGTTACAAGGAAAACAGTCGAGGAACTTCAAGTATGCCCAGTTATTCTAGGGCCAGATTGAATTTTCACGAGCAGTAAATATTCTTTGTACGCTTCAGCTTTGCAATTTAACCTGCCTTTACTGGGGCTATTAGTATAGAACAATTTTCCAGCCTGGAGAGAAGTGACACGAAGAGTATCTTTATTGGCATCTCTTATTTTGAATGTTCTAGTTATCTTTAATGTGATCCTATCCTTGAGTGTAAGACCCAAGATTATCACTCTCCAGTCTCTTACATTAAACTTCCTCTTTATTGAGTTTTTCCCGGTTTATTTTGTACTTAGTTCTGTTCTTGTATCCTCAACTTTTCCATGAGATTGAAATTTGTACTCCTGAGCATCATATTGTTGTCAGTGGCCTACTGCATTGCTTGGTTTATATCAGCTTGGAGATTAGCTGTGTCCTCATACGTCTGAATGTCTTCGTCGGATATGAAAAAGGGGAAGTGGGGCAAGTACTGTGCCTCTAGGAACAGAGTTTTTCATCATTACTCTTTGGTTTCCATCTGTTTGGAAGTTAAACATCCATATTGGCCTCTTTCCAGTTATTTTTTTCACTGCTCTATTAAACCATTGTATAGTGCATCACCTTTTTCCCCCTTATCTGCCAGTCCCCAAGCCCATCATAATGGTCCATCATTTCGAAAAATGGACCGAGGCCTTTAAATCTATACCCCTGGGTTTTGGCTGTTGTTGTGATTCCATGTGAGGAGTCTTGTTATAAAATTTTTAAAAAAATTTGATGTGCGACATTAGTGCTATAAGTTTAATATTTTTTTTGCATTTGCTTTACTGCCACGTTTTTGGTTTTTTTGGGTTGTGCACCCATCCTGGGAGGGTAGAAGGGCTAAGAACCCCCCCCAAATTAAAATACATCGATTTTTTCCCGTTGACTTTTTTGCCCCAAGAAATTTAAAAAAATTGTTTAAAAATTTTTAGATTTTTTTTTAGAATAAGTTTCCCTTTGAAAAACACAAAACCCCATTTTCCCTTAAGTGAACAATTAAATAGTTTAAAGATGTGACCACAGGGCAAAACCACATCTATTTTGCTTTTAAATTTGGAATCATTTTTTCTCCAAACGCCATGCATTTTGTGACCAAGCCTAATGGCTCTACACACCAGTCAGTCTGTTTACATTGCAGTCTTTGGGGAGGGGGGTTTTAATATTTCAATTTTCTTTTTCCAATTTTTAAAACAAAGCCATATTAAAAAAAAGGGTATATCCCGGTATATAAAACTATTTCCGAAAAAAATAAGAGATGTATCGAGATACGTATCTATCCATAAAATCTAACAGGGGGGAAAATTAAGCATGGGACAATCATGAGTGAAAACCTTTCTCCTCAATCCTTGGTTGAAAGCTTTCCCAAAATTAATCTGTGAAAAATAAAGTGTCTCCTCTACCTAAACTGAGAGGGAAAAAGGTGTTTCTGGGAGACGAAAAAATTATTAAAAAAGTCAAACACCAATTGGTTGCAAAAAGGGCGGTAACAAAATTTGTTGAGCATTAAAAGATTCATTTTAAGTTTCGTCGCTGTAAATCTCGAAATAAAATTTGCAAATGTGTTAATGGTTTTTTTTATAAGGTTTTTAATTTGTGGTTCTTCTGGGTGCTGATCAGTCTTCCTTAACTCATTTTTAAAAACTCACTTTGTCCCAAATGATGTACCGCCAGAAAATTTTAGTGTAAGCTTTTCAAAAGCTCTAAACTCAGTGTGTCCTTTTCTTCATTTACATGGTAAAAACCTGAGGACCACAAATAGTTCAAAACACTCGCAGCATTCAATCATACACAAAAAACAAGAAACAAAATCACCAGTTCCAAAATTACAAGTGAGTTTCTTGCCCGATAAAAAAATTGTGGTACCTACAGCTACCACCGGGTAATTTAGGAAGGGGGTGTGCTCCCCCAATTGTACTCCCCTTTTGGGGCGGGGGTCGGTCAGCTCCTCCCCCGCCTTTTCCCTTCTGCACGGGGCCTGCCCCCCTGCCCCTGAGTTTTATCATACCTTGTCTTAAACTTTTAGGGTTCCTGCCCCCACTATATCTTTCCTAGACTATTCCACTTTCGGCTCCCCGGGTGGGGGTTGTTAAACCCATTTTGCCCAAAGGCACATGTCGATTGACACTAGGCCTGTTGTATATATTGTGTGTACGCCTTCGAAATTTTCGGCCCCCCCAAATTTAACCCCGGGGCCCCCGTGCGTAAAACAAAGGCTGCCACCATGTCGGGGCATGGTGTGTGTGTGTGTGTGTGCGTGCGTGCGGTGACCTTTCGGTGTCAGGATTGAGGGTTTGTCCCCGGCCGCGCCTGCGGCGCCAGTGTGGTGATGGACGTCAGGGGTTCCGTTAATGAAAATCTATGATGAGGCAAAGATTTTGGGCCCCAGTTTTAAAATGCCGGGTTTGTGGCCCCCTCTGCCCTCACCCCGCCCATTAAATCAGCTTGTGTCGCGCTAAAATTAAGTCAATTTAAAGCTCATTCCAAACACTATCAACTCACGGGCGTACACAGGTTACCCTGATCATCTGCTGTGTCGTCTCTCACATCACGAATTAACATTTCTGATATAGACTTTAATTTCTTTTGTTATTTTCAGGAGGCGAGGGTTTTAATTGCATCATAAATTTTAACTGTTTGGCATATGAAGGTTTATAATTTAACGGGGACTATTACCGTTCAGTTTTAAGACTGTAGATTACGTATACATTCTCAGTGTTAAAAATCATGATTAATGCCTGAAGCCAGGCAACATACTGAGCATAAGCCCGGCAGCCCCTAACATGAACCCGGCGGCATACTGAGCATGAAGCCAGGCACCATATTGAACTGAAGCCAGGAACACACTGAGCATAAAACCCGGGCAAAAACAGGCATGGGGGAAACATACAGATCATGAACCCGGCAACATACTGAGCATGAAGCCAGGCGGCATACTGAGCATGAAGCCAGGCAGCCAGACATGAACCGGCGGCTATGAGCATGAAGCCAGGCGGCTTTTACTGAGCATGAAGCCGGGCACCATATTGAACATGGCCAGGAAACACACTGGATGAAACCAGGCAACATACAGAGCATAAAACCAGGAAACATACAGATCATGAACCGGAAACATACTAAGCAGGGGCCAGGCGGCATACAGCAGAAGCCAGGCGGCATACGAGCATGAAGCCAGGCGGCATACTGACATGAAGCCAGGCACCATATTGAACATAAGCCAGGCAACACACTGAGCATAAAACCCGGCAACTACAGATCATGAAGCCAGGCAACATACTGGCATGAAGCCAGGCAGCATACAGCATGAAGCCAAGCGGCATACTGAGTATAAGAATTACCAATTTTGAACATGAAGCCAGGCACATGCTGGCAGAACCAGACTGTCGGGGGGGTTCTTATCATGGATTGGGTAATAAACAGACAGCTTGGTTGGTAACTTGATGTTTTGGGAGAAAGATGGGGAGTCCGGGAGCGCCAAACCCCTGTCTACTCTTAACTCGATGGTAACTGACGCTCCCCCGGAGGCTCCGGCATTAAAAAGGGGTGCCCTTTGACTGGGCAACGGTTGATCCGTGAACGTGTATGAAAAGGCGTGATCACAAAAGGTTTATGGTAATACGTATATCACTGAACTGCTAATTACGTGATAGCTTAATTTATGTATGTCGCCCCGAAAAAGGTAATACAAACTAGAGGCAACAGGTTTACGGCTCTGGACTCAATACAATTAAAAATACACAACAGATGAACATTATATACACATGGATATTATCGTATGGAAATCAAAAACTCTTTTGATATATCATAATTCATGGAATTAATGAGCTCAATACTAGAATCTTATAATATAAGAGAAAAAAAAAAGTTTGATCGATCGATCTGTCTTCATGTGATCTATAAATGGAAAAATATATGTAAAAGGGAAGGTGATTAACGACAAGGTAGATCCGTGAACACCACACAAAAAAATCTTGAAAAAACTAAGTTTATTATAACACACAGTTGAAATACAGTTACTACATTATTTATCTATACAGGTTATTTACATTTAACCCCAACTCTGCTGGGGGTGAGATTGACTTTGCGAATGATTATCATCTCTGGGAGGATCAAACTCTGTTGCAATTGGTATTTCAATTTCTGGTTGAGGAGGATCTCCTGGTATCCCAAATGATACGAGGATTTCACAATACTTGTTGTCGTGGGAATAACGACGTGGTTGATCATCTGACTGATCATTAGAATTAGGGGGTATAGCAACGGAGAATTGTGGTCTGTTCCTTGTCTGGTTGTCAGGGACCCGTCCTCCCATAAAACTTCTTTGACCCTAAATGCGATTCTTTATACTGCCACTAATTTCTCTAACTTTATACTTATTGTCATTAATACAATTTCTCGGTAAGGACCAAAAATTTTTGGTGGGTTTGGCATTCCCAAATTTTGTTAAAGTTAGTCAGCATAACTCTGAACCTCTTTATTTTTTGGGGGGTTTTTTCTCTTGTAAATTCTGCGTTGACTTATGAAGTGTTTCCGGATTCGTCTGAAAACACTGAGCTTGACTGGAGAGTTGCAATGAAAACATCAGGATTTAAGTTGGTTTTGGATTTAAATATAACAACTCATAAGGCAACGCATCAACCCGTAACATAATGTGGGGGATCACCCATTGAAACATTATAAAAATTTATTCCCCCGAACATCGGTATAACTTTCCCAGGTTACACTATTGGGATTGATAGTGGCCCCAAGATCAAGTACTTTTTTAGTTCTTTTTGCTAAACCATTACTGGCAGGATGGTGAGGGGCAATGGTTGATTTTTTTAATCTTGTACAAAGTACACAAGTTTTTTAGAATCTCATTACAAAATTCCCTCCATTAGGGGTTTAGGGGGTTTTTGTCTGCAGATTATCGTTCCTTGAGCCTTTGCTACTGTCCGGTATCTTATCTGCAATAGGCACAACTCACAATATCTGGTAAAATGATGACCATCACTCCAAATGTTTTTTTCCCTTTGAGAACATTGGGAAATTTTACAGATCTAGTGCAACTCTTTCCTGTCTCACTAGTAGTTGGAAACATTGAATAGGGGTTGGACCAGTAACATTCTTTTTGTTGCATAAGACACTACATTTCTTAACTACTCAGTAATATCAGTTGAATACGAGGGCCAAAAAATATTTCAATCTGGCTTTTTTCCAGAACGTCCATACCAGTGTGCAACACCCGGTACATCGTGAACTGCTGTGGCACTTTCACTAGTGACTTTGGGAAATTTCTAACTGGATCCCTTCTACTAAGTACCCAGCTCGGTGGGCGTAATTCTTGGGTTTATGACAAAGTCACTGATGGGGCGGGGCTTCACGGGAAGAATGAGATCTTCCTGGGCAGAATCGAATCACCCAGACCACAGGGATCTTTTTTTGGGCATTCTTTACATCCTCAGCCCAAACGGAGGATGGAGTTACTACACTAACATGCGTGTAAAGCACAAACTACGTTTGACTTGCCAGGTAAAAGTATTACTACCCGTCTTTTTTTCAAGGACCCCCAATGCCAATGGAACTAGCATGGGGGGTTGGGGAAAAGGGTTTGACAAAACTGGAAATTTCAAAATTGGGGCAGATGTCAGCTTTCTTTGAGAGTTACAGCAAAGGGAAAGGGGATTCTTACGCCTCATAAATTTGGGCTAGTACCAGGTTCAAGGAATCGATGGGACAAAAAGTTAGTTATATCCATCTTCTTCCTGGTAAGGCAAGCTTTCGACGTTTGTTCAACAGATTCAAGCCAGGCAACCTACCGACATGAAGCCAGGCAGCCCCTGGTAAACCGGCAGCAAATAGGGTGAAACCATGCAACATATTAAAAAGCCAGGCAACATACTGAGCATGAAACCGGCAGCATACGCCATAAAGCCAGACAAACATACTGAACATGAAACCAGGCAGCATACTGGCAAAGGGCCCCAGCATCTGAGCAGAAACCACAACATATTGAACATGAAGCCAGGCAACATATGAGCATGAAGCCAGGCAGCATACTGAGATAAACCAGGCAACATAGGGCATGATGCCTGATATACACTATAGTGAACCGAACAAAATATGAACATGAAACCAGGCAACATACTGGCATGAAGCCGGCAACATCTGAGGATAAACCATGCAACATATTGAACATGAAGCCAGACAACATACTGAGCATGAAACAAACAACATACTGAACATGGGGCACCAATGAGCATGAAACCAAACACTCAGCTGAACCAGGAACATAATGAGCATGAAGCCAAGCAACATACTGAACATAAGCCAGACAACATACTGAGCATGGAAGCCCAAAAAGGCAGCAAATGAGCATGAAGCCAGGCAGCATACTGAGCATGAAGCCAGGCGCATACTGAGCTGAACCAGGCACATCTGGCATGAAACCAGGGAGCATACTGAGCATGAAACCAGGCAGCACATACTGAGCATGGAAGCCAAGGCCCGCCCTACTGAGCATGAAGCCGGCACATACGAGATGAACCAGGCAACATATGACATGAAGCCAGGCAACATACTGGAAGGAAAAAACAGGCCCGGCCAAATTAAAAAAAATTAACATGAAGCCAGGCAACATATGACATGAAACAAGCAACATACTGAACATGAAACCAGGCACCAAATAATGAAACCAAAATACCGCATGAAGCCAGGCAACATATTTAGCATGAAGCCAAACAACATACTGAACATGAAGCCAGCCTCTGGGCATGAAGCCAGGCGCATACGGCATGAAGCCAGGCAGCATAACCAGGAGCATTTGGGAAACCAGGGCATCTGAGCATGAAGCCAGGCAGCATCTGAGCATGAAGCCAGGCAAAACTGGCAGAAGCCAGGCAGATACAGCATGAAGCCAGGCACATATGACATGAAGCCAGGCCCTACTGAGCTGAAGCCAGAATACTGGCATGAAGCCAGGCGGATACTGAGCATGAAGCCAGGGGGATATGACATGAAGCCAGGCAACATATTGAACATGAAGCCACAACATACTGAGCATGAAGCCAGACATACTGAGCATGAAGCCAGGCAGCATACTGACTGAACCAGCAACATATTAAAAAAAGAACCAGGCAACATACAGCATGAGACAATTCCAAAAACCCCCTACTGGCATGAAGCCGGCAGCATACTGAGCATGAAAAAAACCCGGCACATACTAGCATGAACCGGATATCTGAAACATGAAACCAGGCACATACGACATGAAAGCAAACATAGGGTGCCGGCAGCAACTGAGGAAGCCAGGGAACATAGAGAGAAGCCAGGCAACATACTGAGCATGAAGCCAGGAAATCTGAAAATGGGCCGGCAAATTCAAACTGATTTTTGTAACACTAAAAAATAAACAGGAACCTGAAAGCTTCTGCAGACCAACACGGC
>WNWK01035305.1:0-19867 GCA_009830355.1 Cherax destructor | reverse complement strand
ACTTGTACTCCAATCTTGTTTATATTTCTTCTCTTCTTCCATGAAGTAGAAATTGAAATGTGTCCTCAGTGAACATCATATGGTTGTCAGTTGCCTATTGGAAGACTTGGTTTATATCACCTTGGCAGCTGTGTATTCTGTGGTGGTATACAAAATCTATTGTCGTTAGTATCGTTCCACGAGTCTGGGTCTGGAGCGGTGCATGTTCATACAATAAATGGCTAATGGCTTCTTCTAAGTCAAGCGACTCATTAATGGCATTTGGGTCATTAATTTGTACTCTGATTAATGGCTCACTGAGCACTGGTTCGTAATGGGACGTATGTCACGCATTTCTTTTGTTGTCATCTCTGTATGTACTATCTTCTTCCCCATCAACACAAAAATGGGAGAGGAAGATCCTCTAATCGTTACAATGACAATACAAAAACATCAATGTCCATTTGAGCAAAAAAACTGAAGAGGGCAACACAGTGGGCACAGTCAGGATAATCACTGGCAAAGTTACAACTGTCCTCAAAGATGCAGACAACTGCTCAAGCACTTAGAAAAAAAGCATCCTGCCATGGAAATCAGAGGTACCAGCAGTTCTAACACCAGTGTCCCCACTGTGGAGCCACTGTTTGTGCAAGAATCAGTCGTTTACAAAGTAATTATGTGGTTACCGTCAGGGTCTTCTGGAGGCTACACTGGAATGCGACTCCAGCGTATAAAAGATGGTTAATCCAGTTCTCGGGAACACGCAAAGACACTCCTATTGAAGATCACATTGTTCGTTAACATTACTTGGCTGGTCTGATTCCTGACAAAATTATACATTTCTACTTAGGTGCATTGCTTTGTGCCCATAAGAAGAAAGATGGAGGAATTAGGTCCATTGCCGTATGCAATAGTCTTCACCACCTCACTTCTGAAGCTGCTGTCCGAAGTATTCCCACAGCAGCTTCTGGGGTCCGTCAAGGCAGCGAAGCAGCGGTTCATGTAACAATGGCTTGTGTTACTAAGCTTCCTTTGGACAATGCAGTAGTAAAACTAGACTTCAAGAATGTATTTAATCTGTACAAGAACATTTCACTAGTGTCTTCCCTATTGTTTCATCTGGATACAAGGAATCACTTCAGCGGAGGATGTCCACAACTCACTCAGAATTGTTCAAGAAATATTTCCAACTTAATTTTTTTTACAAGCGTTCCTTGCTAAAATACAAGGTAATATTTTGGTAATATTTTTGTACTTAATTAATGTCTGCATAATTAAATCATTACGACAGCAAGTAGATATAAACATTGTGAGTTATTTATACACAGAAAATACTTAAAGGACTGCTTCAAAATCCTTACATGGCTTACGGAGGAAGAATTCTGTTCCATTTCCCCATGGAGATAAGAGGAAATAAGAACAAGAACTAGTAAGAAAATAGAAGAAAACCCAGAGGGGTGTGTATATATATGCTTGTACATGTATGTGTAGTGTGACCTAAGTGTAAGTAGAAGTAGCAAGACGTACCTGAAATCTTGGATGTTTATGAGACAGAAAAAAAGACACCAGCAATCCTACCATCATGTAAAACAATTAGAAGCTTCCGTTTCACACTCACTTGGCAGGACGGTAGTACCTCCCTGGGCGGTTGCTGTCTACCAACCTACTACCTAGTATTGCTATTTTTATTATCCTATATTATTCTATAATATCCTATAATATTATTTTATAATATTCCCAGAGATCTGTAATATTCAGGCAAAATATATTAAATGGTAATCATCATAAACATTGTAGATCAGGAGGAGATGTCTGAGACTCACTTCTTTATAATTAAAGTCATTTATAACATAAATCATAAGAGTTGTGGCCAGACTGTAGGAAGAAGTGTCGGGGTCACCATGGTACTCACTCCAGTACTGTAGGAAGAAGTGTCGGGGTCACCATGGTACTCACCTCCAGTACTGTAGGAAGAAGTGTCGGGGTCACCATGGTTCTCACCTCCAGTACTGTAGGAAGAAGTGTTGGGGTCACCATGGTACTCACCTCCAGTACTGTAGGAAGAAGTGTTGGGGTCACCATGGTACTCACCTCCAGTACTGTAGGAAGAAGTGTCAGGGTCACCATGGTACTCACCTCCAGTACTGTAGGAAGAAGTGTCGGGGTCACCATGGTACTCACCTCCAGTACTGTAGGAAGAAGTGTTGGGGTCACCATGGTACTCACCTCCAGTACTGTAGGAAGAAGGTAGGGTCACCATGGTCTCACCTCCAGTACTGTAGGAAGAAGTGTGGGTCCATGGTACTCACTCAGTACTGTAGGAAGAAGTGTCGGGTCACCATGGTACTCACCTCAGTACTGTAGGAAGAAGTGTCGGGGTCACCATGGTACTCACCTCCAGTACTGTAGGAAGAAGTGTTGGGGTCACCATGGTACTCACCTCAGTACTGTAGGAAGAAGTGTCGGGGTCACCATGGTACTCACCTCCAGTACTGTAGGAAGAAGTGTCGGGTCACCATGGTACTCACTCCAGTACTGTAGGAAGAAGTGTCGGGGTCACCATGGTACTCACTCCAGTACTGTAGGAAGAAGTGTCAGGGGTCACCATGGTACTCACCTCCAGTACTGTAGGAAGAAGTGTTGGGGTCACCATGGTACTCACTCTCAGTACTGTAGGAAGAAGTGTCGGGTCACCATGGTACTCACCTCCAGTACTGTAGGAAGAAGTGTGGGGTCACCATGGTACTCACCTCCAGTACTGTAGGAAGAAGTGTTGGGGTCACCATGGTACTCACCTCCAGTACTGTAGGAAAAAAAAAAAAAAAAAAAAAAAAAACCCCCCCCCCCCCCCCCCCGTGGAAATGGTACATTCTACCTCACGTGAAGTGTTGGAATTTCTACCAGTACGAGGAAGAATTTGACTTAATCAGACTGTAGAAGAAGAGGTAATGTTACAGTATGTGGACAAGTTTAGGGTACCATTCGTTGGGAAAGAGATCATTACTCACCTCATACTGAGAGATTTGGTCTGTACCATCTCCAGTCTTGAAATTTATACCATATATCATCAGTATGTAAGAATTTAAATGGTAACTCAGTACAGGAAATGTCGTACCATGTATCACTCAGACTGTAGGAAGAAGTGTGGGGTCACATGGTACTACCCAGTACTGTGGAAGAAGTGTGTACTGGTACCACCCAGTACTGTAGGAAGAAGTGTCGGGTCACCATGGTACTCACCCCAGTACTGTAGGAAGAAGTGTCGGGTCACCATGGTCCACCTCATCTGTAGGAAGAAGGTTGGTCACCTGGCTCACCTCAGTACTGTGGAAGAAGTGTCGGTCCCTGGCTACATACTAGGAAATTGGGTACCATAGTACTCATACCATATGAGGAAAATTGGGTCATGTATACAGACAGAAAATTTAAAGTCTCACATCCTACTGTAGGAAGAAGAGCCCTGGTCCACCTCCATATGAGGAAATGCAGACAGGATACAGACTGAGGGGTGTGGGTACATGGTACTACTCAGTACTGTAGGAAGAAGTGGGCAAGGTACTACATCAGTACTGAGAAGAAGCACCAGGACCACCATCTGTAGAAGAATTGGGTCCTGTTCACCTCACTGAGGAAGAAGTTGGGGTACTGTCTCACCTCCATACCTAGGAAGATTAGTCCATGTATACCTATACTTAAAAATTTAATGTTCCCTCGTATTAGGAAAATTTAATGGTATCACCTCATTGTAGAAGAAGTGTGGGGTCACCATTACTCTCATACTTAGAAGAAGTTCGGGTCAAGGTACTCACCTCAGTACTGTAGAAGAATGTGGTACCATGGTCTCACCTCAGTACTGAGGAAGAAGTGTTGGTCACCATGGTACTCACCTCAGTACTGTAGGAAGAAGTTGGTCATGGTACTCACCTCAGTATGTAGGAAGAAGTTCCATGGTACTCACTCCAGTACTGTAGGAAGAAGTGTCGGGTCACCATGGTACTCACCTCAGTACGAGGAAGAAGTGTCGGGTCACCATGGTACTCACCTCCAGTACTGTAGGAAGAGTTCGGGTCACCATGTACTCACCTCAGTACTGTAGGAAGAAGTGTGGTCACCATGGTACTCACCTCAGTACTGTAGGAAGAAGTTGGGGTCACCATGGTCTCACCCAGTACTGTAGGAAGAAGTGTGGGTCACCATGGTACTCACCTCAGTACTGTAGAAGAAGTGTGGGGTCACCATGGTACTCACCTCAGTACTGTAGGAAGAAGTGTGGTCACCATGGTACTCACCTCAGTACTGTAGGAAGAAGTTCGGGTCACCATGGTACTCACTCCAGTACTGGAAGAAGTGTTGGGGTCACCATGGTCTCACCTCAGTACTGTAGGAAGAAGTGTTGGGGTCACCATGGTCTCACCTCAGTACTGTAGGAAGAATGTTGGGGTCATGGTACTCACTCCAGTACTGTAGGAAGAAGTGTGGGGTCACCATGGTCTCACCTCCAGTACTGTAGGAAGAATGTCGGGTCACCATGGTCTCCTCCAGTACTGTAGGAAGAAGTGTGGGGTCAGAATGTACTCACCTCCAGTACTGTAGGAAAGTGTGGGGTCACCATGGTACTCACCAGTACTGTAGGAGAAGTGTGGGGTCACCATGGTCCACCCAGTACTGTAGGAAGAGTGTGGGTCACCATGTCTCACTCCAGTACTGTGGAAGAGTGTGGTCACATGGTCTCACCTCAGTACTGTGGAAGAAGTGTGGGGTCACCAGGTACTCACTCAGTACTGTAGGGTTGGGGTCACCATGTACTACTCAGACTGTAGGAAGAAGTGTGGTCCTGGTCTCACCTCAGTACTGGAAGAAGTGTGGGTCACCATGGTCTCACCTCAGTACTTAGGAAGTGTTGGTCACCATGGTACTACCTCAGTACTGTAGGAAGAAGTGTGTCACCATGGTCTCACTCAGTACTGTAGGAAGAAGTGTGGGGTCACCATGGTACTCACTCAGTACTGTAGGGAAGTGTCGGGTCACCATGGTACTCACCTCAGTACTGTAGGAAGAAGTGTGGGGTCACCATGGTACTCACTCAGTACTGTAGAAGAAGTGTGGGTCACATGGTACTCACCTCAGTACTGTAGGAAGAAGTGTGGGTCACCATGGTCTCCCTCAGTACTGAGGAAGAAGTGTTGGGGTCACCATGGTTCTCACCTCAGTACTGTAGGAAGAAGTGTGGGGTCACCATGGTACTCACCTCAGTACTTAGGAAGAAGTGTCAGGTCACCATGGTCTCACCTCAGTACTGTAGGAAGAAGTGTGGGGTCACCATGGTACTCACCTCCAGTACTGTAGGAAGAAGTGTGGGTCACCATGGTACTCACCTCAGTACTGTAGGAAGAGTGTTGGTCACCATGGTACTCACCTCCAGTACTGTAGGAAGAAGTGTGGGTCACCATGGTCCACCTCCAGTATGTAGGAAGAAGTTGGGGTCACCATGGTCTCACCTCCAGTACTGTAGGAAGAAGTGTGGGGTCACATGGTTCTCACCTCCAGTACTGTAGGAAGAAGTGTTGGGGTCACCATGGTACTCATCTCAGTACTGTAGGAAGAAGTGTTGGGGTCACCATGGTATTCATCCCCAGTACTGTAGGAAGAAGTGTTGGGGTCACTATGGTACTCATCTCCAGTACTGTAGGAAGAAGTGTCAGGGTCACCATGGTACTCATCTCCAGTACTGTAGGAAGAAGTGTTGGGGTCACCATGGTACTCATCTCCAGTACTGTAGGAAGAAGTGTCGGGGTCACCATGGTACTCATCTCCAGTACTGTAGGAAGAAGTGTTGGGGTCACCATGGTACTCACCTCCAGTACTGTAGGAAGAAGTGTTGGGGTCACCATGGTACTCATCTCCAGTACTGTAGGAAGAAGTGTTGGGGTCACCATGGTACTCACCTCCAGTACTGTAGGAAGAAGTGTTGGGGTCACCATGGTACTCATCTCCAGTACTGTAGGAAGAAGTGTTGGGGTCACCATGGTATTCATCTCCAGTACTGTAGGAAGAAGTGTTGGGGTCACCATGGTACTCATCCTCCAGTACTGTACCAAGAAGTGTCAGGGTCACCATGGTACTCATCTCCAGTACTGTAGGAAGAAGTGTTGGGGTCACCATGGTACTCACCTCCAGTACTGTAGGAAGAAGTGTTGGGGTCACCATGGTACTCACCTCCAGTACTGTAGGAAGAAGTGTCAGGGTCACCATGGTACTCACTCCATTACTGTAGGAAGAAGTGTTGGGGTCACCATGGTACTCACCTCCAGTACTGTAGGAAGAAGTGTTGGGGTCACCATGGTACTCATCTCCAGTACTGTAGGAAGAAGTGTCGGGTCACCATGGTACTCACTCCAGTACTGTAGGAAGAAGTGTTGGGGTCACCATGGTACTCATCTCCAGTACTGTAGGAAGAAGTGTCGGGGTCACCATGGTACTCACCTCCAGTACTGTAGGAAGAAGTGTTGGGGTCACCATGGTACTCATCTCCAGTACTGTAGGAAGAAGTGTTGGGGTCACCATGGTACTCACCTCCAGTACTGTAGGAAGAAGTGTTGGGGTCACCATGGTATTCATCTCCAGTACTGTAGGAAGAAGTGTTGGGGTCACCATGGTACTCATCTCCAGTACTGTAGGAAGAAGTGTCGGGGTCACCATGGTACTCACCTCCAGTACTGTAGGAAGAAGTGTCGGGGTCACCATGGTACTCACCTCCAGTACTGTAGGAAGTCGCGAGGAGTCACGTCTGGTCAAGGTTATACACACACACACACATGTCTGTCTCTAACTTAATATCAACTGAATGCTTATTTCTGTCTTTTTTAGAGGCTAAAATATTTTTTTATTGGTGTAGGAGGTCACATGACAAAGAAAGTAGTGTGTGAATGAATCTTGTTCTTGGTGGTGTACCTACTTTTGCATATATCTGCATATTCATATGTATATAGATGCTCAAATATTCATAAATTCATGTATACTTTTAAAAATCATACATACATAAATAACCCTCACATGGGAGACTGAAACATCTGACGACTTTTCAGTGGGACCTGGATCCTTAACTGGTAACGTGGAAACGTTTGATAATAACGATGATAATATAATCACCAGGAACTAAGTTCTGACACGAGTCTTTTCTAGATGATGACCCGTCACTGTCTGCTGAAGGTGTGTGGTGACCCGTCACTGGCTGCTGAAGGTGTGTGGTGACCCGTCACTGGCTGCTGAAGGTGTGTGGTGACCCGTCACTGGCTGCTGAAGGTATGTGGTGACCCGTCACTGGCTGCTGAATGTGTGTGGTGACCCGTCACTGGCTGCTGAAGGTGTGTGGTGACTCGTCCCTGGCTGCTGAAGGTGTGTGGTGACCCGTCACTGGCTGCTGAAGGTGTGTTGAGACCCTTCACCGGCTGCTGAAGGTGTGTTGGTGTTTGTACACGTGATATACATGTTTTTATGTACATGTGTGTGTACTCACCTAGTTGTGGTTGCAGGGGTCGAGTCACAGCTCCTGGCCCCGCCTCTTCACTGGCCGCTACTGGGTCACTCTCCCTGCGCCATAAGCTTTATCATACCTCTTCTTAAAGCTATGTATGGAGCCTGCCTCCACTACATCACTTCCTAAACTATTCCACTTCCCGACCACTCTGTGACTGAAGAAATACTTCCTAACATCTCTGTGATTCATCTGAGTCTTCAACTTCCAACTGTGTCCCCTTGTTGCTGTGTCCCATCTCTGGAACATTCTGTCTCTGTCCACTTTGTCAATTACTCTCAGTATCTTATATGTTGTTATCATGTCCCCCCTATCTCTCCTGTCCTCCAGTGTCGTCAGGTCGATTTCCCTTAACCTCTCCTCGTAGGACATACCCCTTAGCTCCGGGACTAGTCTTGGTGCAAACCTTTGCACTTTCTCGAGCTTCTTCACGTGCTTGGCTAGGTGTGGGTTCCAAACTGGTGCTGCATACTCCAGTATGGGCCTAACGTACACAGTGTACAGGGTCCTGAACGATTCTTTATTAAGATGTCGGAATGCTGTTCTTAGGTTTGCTAGGCGCCCATATGCTGCAGCAGTTATTTGGTTGATGTGCGCCTCAGGAGATGTACCTGGTGTTATACTCACCCCAAGGTCTTTTTCCTTGATTGAGGTTTGCAGTCTCTGGCTTCCTAGGCTGTACTCCGTCTGCGGTCTTCTTTGCCCTTCCCCAATCTTCATGACTTTGCACTTGGTGGGGTTGAACTCCAGGAGCCAATTGCTGGACCAGGCTTGCAGCCTGTCCAGATCCCTTTGTAGTTCTGCCTGGTCCTCGTCCGACTGAATTCTTCTCATCAACTTCACATCATCTGCAAACAGGGACACTTCGGAGTCTATTCCTTCCATCATGTCGTTCACAAATACCAGAAACAGCACTGGTCCCAGGACTGACCCCTGTGGAACCCCGCTCGTCACCGGCGCCCACTCTGACACTTCACCA
The DNA here is from genome assembly GCA_009830355.1 of Cherax destructor. Taxonomy (NCBI): domain Eukaryota; kingdom Metazoa; phylum Arthropoda; class Malacostraca; order Decapoda; family Parastacidae; genus Cherax; species Cherax destructor. The sequence continues at coordinate 11,375 of WNWK01035305.1, read as the reverse complement.
CGTACCATGACTCGCTGCTGTCTTCCTGACAGGTATTCCCTGATCCATTGTAGTGCCTTCCCTGTTACCCCTGCCTGGTCCTCCAACTTTTGCACTAATCTCTTGTGTGGAACTGTGTCAAACGCCTTCTTACAGTCCAAGAATATGCAATCTACCCACCCCTCTCTCTCTTGTCTTATTGCTGTCACAATGTCGTAGAACTCCAGTAGGTTTGTGACACAGGATTTCCCGTCCCTAAAACCGTGTTGGCCGTCGTTGATAAGCTCATTCCTTTCTAGGTGCTCCACCACTCTTCTCCTGACTATCTTCTCCATGACCTTGCATGCTATACATGTCAGTGACACTGGTCTGTAGTTTAGTGCTACGTTCCTGTCTCCTTTTTTAAAAATTGGAACTACATTTGCTGTCTTCCATACCTCAGGTAGTTGCCCCGTTTCGATAGATGTGTTGAAGATCATTGTTAGGGGTACGCATAGCTCCTCTGCTCCCTCTCTCAGGACCCATGGAGAGATGTTATCCGGCCCCATCGCCTTTGAGGTATCTAGCTCGCTTAGTAGCCTCTTCACTTCCTCCTCAGTTGTGTGTATTGTGTCCATCACCTGATTGTGTACCCTACCTCTCCTCCTTTCTGGAGGCCCTTCTATCTCCTCTTTGAATCTCATGTTGAGCTCCTCACACACTTCACGGTCATTTCTTGTGACCTCCCCTCCTTCCTTCCTCAGCCTGATCACCTGGTCCTTTACTGTTGTTCTCCTCCTGATGTGGCTGTACAACAGCTTTGGGTCAGATTTGGCTTTCGCTGATATGTCATTTTCGTACTGTCTTTGGGCCTCCCTTCTTACCTGTGCATAATCATTTCTGGCTCTACGACTGCTCTCCTTATTCTCCTGGGTCCTTTGCCTTATGTACCTCTTCCATTCCCTGGCACACTTGGTTTTGGCTTCCCTGCACCTTTGGGTGAACCATGGGCTCATCCTGGCTTTTTCGCTTCTCCTGTTACCCTTGGGTATAGACCTCTCCTCAGCTTCCTTGCAAATTGTTGTCAAATATTCCATCATCTCGTCTACTGACTTCCCTGTCAGCTCACTGTCCCACTGAACTCCATGCAGAAAGTTCTTCATGCCCAAGTAGTCACCTTTCTTGTGTCTTGTGTGTGTGTGTGTGTGTGTGTGTGTGTGTGTGTGTGTGTGTGTCTGTGTTTGTGTAGCGTAGAGGTAGAAGTGTGAGGTGTGGGTGCTTGTGTTTACATATTAGTAACACTAAAAGGAGAGGATAATAAGTATTTTTGAAAAAAATGTGTGTTTGATACAGAGGATTGTGTATGTGTTCCTTTATTCATGTGTCTGTATGTGTGATATGTGTTGGATGTGTATTTGGAAATACAGAAATTAGTGTATAGAAGAGTGCGCGCTTGTGAACCTTTGCGTACATGCAAATAAAGAAGATCAATAACAAGGAAAAAAAGATAACTGATAACAAATAATTACAGTTATCATGCAGGGAACACAAAGGTTAACACACCGACACTAATCTACGCACATAAAAACGTTCACAAATACACTTACATAGCTAAATAATTAAACAAACTAATAATTGACATATGTACAATATTAAATATAAATATATGTTCCAAATTTACACTAGTGGCCACTCCTTGGTGGGCTAACTGGGATAGAGATCTCTCTTGTCTCAGGTAGTCGACGATCGGGTCTGTCCGGGTGGATGTTATTACAGAGCGCAGATTTTTCTGCGTGTCCTCCTCTGTAATAACATCTACCTTCGTATACTGATATTAATACACTTGTGTAGTAATATCATATATGGACAGTGCTTCAAGGGTGGCTAAAACGCTGACCTCAGGGAAGTGGTGAAGGGTGAATACCTGGAGCCATGGACCTGGGGTGGGACTTGCTGACCTCAGGGAAGTGGTGAAGGGTGTATACCTGGAACCACGGACCTGGGGTGGGACTTGCTGACCTCAGGGAAGTGGTGAAGGGTGTATACCTGGAACCACGGACCTGGGGTGGGACTGCTGACCTCAGGGAGTGGTGAAGGGTGAATACCTGAAACCACGGACCTGGGGTGGGACTTGCTGACCTCAGGGAAGTGGTGAAGGGTGTATACCTGGAACCACGGACCTGGGGTGGGACTTGCTGACCTCAGGGAAGTGGTGAAGGGTAAATACCTGGAACCACGGACCTGGGGTGGGACTGCTGACCTCAGGGAAGTGGTGAAGGGTGAATACCTGGAACCACGGACCTGGGGTGGGACTGCTGACCTCAGGGAAGTGGTGAAGGGTGTATACCTGGAACCACGGACCTGGGGTGGGACTTGCTGACCTCAGGAAGTGGTGAAGGGTAAATACCTGGAACCACGGACCTGGGGTGGGACTGCTGACCTCAGGGAAGTGGTGAAGGGTGAATACCTGGAACCACGGACCTGGGGTGGGACTGCTGACGTCAGGGAAGGGGTGGGAACTTCAAGGGAAGGGAAGACATCCGGGGGCCCACGGATGAATTCCCGGGGATGGAAAGAGTTGAGATTACTGAGTGAAGGATAGGACCTGGGGAAAACTTAGATGCAAGATTACTGGGTGTAGGATGGGAAGTGTAGGATGGGAAGTGTAGGATAGGAAGTGTAGGATAGGAAGTGGGAAAGGGAGAATATCTGAGGGGACACAGATGGACTCCTGGACACATGAACCTGGGGAACACTTGGATGCAAGATTACTGGGTGTAGGATGGGAAGTGTAGGATAGGAAGTGTAGGATAGGAAGTGAGGAAGGGAGAATATCTGAGGGGACACAGATGGACTCCTGGACACATGAACCTGGGGAACACTTGGATGCAAGATTACTGGGTGTAGGATGGGAAGTGTAGGATAGGAAGTGTTAGGATAGGAAGTGTAGGATAGGAAGTGGGGAAGGGAGAATATCTGAGGGGACACAGATGGACTCCTGGTCACATGAACCTGGGGAAGGCGAACCACTGGCCTCCACGTGGCAAGGTCTGGTAACTCAGAGATAACTCTGAGGCTGACAGTGGTCGCAAACTATACTACATATTACTAATAATAAATATATATATATATATATTATGTAATATATATAATAATTATTATTAGTTTCACATGCCCAATGTTTCACATGGATGGATCCCTTTCTTAACACCTGTTCACATAGCAGTAAGTAGTTATTACTTGTTCACATAGCAGTAAGTAGTTATTACTTGTTCACATAGCAGTAAGTAGTTATTACTTGTTCACATAGCAGTAAGTAGTTATTACTTGTTCACATAGCAGTAAATAGTTATTACTTGTTCACATAGCAGTAAATAGTTATTACTTGTTCACATAGCAGTAAGTAGTTATTACTTGTTCACATAGCAGTAAGTAGTTATTACTTGTTCACATAGCAGTAAGTAGTTATTACTTGTTCACATAACAGTAAGTAGTTATTACTTGTTCACATAGCAGTAAGTAGTTATTACTTGTTCACATAGCAGTAAGTAGTTATTACTTGTTCACATGGATGGATCCCGTCACTGGTGAAACACTGAGCTGTTTATGCTCTGCATAAACAAGGGCTTTCTATATAGTATGTCAGCTAGGTTTGTAATAGTTGTATTATGTACTTGTAGAAATATGAGATTATTATAATTATTATTATTATTAATATAAACAATAACTTATGTTTACAGAGCTTCATCAAGGTAAGCTGATAAGCTGTATTTTGAGCGACACCTACATGAAGCTTTTATCTGTATTCAGTTCCCTTTGTTCAAACATAAGTGACGTCACACATCCTTGTATGAAACCCATAGTGACATCACACATCCTTATCTAAGACTCAGAGTGACATCACACATCGTTATCTAAGACTCACTTTCCAAGACTCAGTGACATCACAGTAACATCACTCATCGCTGTCTAAGTAAGTAAATGCTTTAGTTATGGAAGTGATCCCAATGATTCCAAGTGTTTTAACTATTTTTCTATAGTGACAAGTTTGCCTGCACACAGTCTAAGCTTAATGGGTAACATTGTGTCCGTAAGATGCATCAATTGACGCCGTTCAGAAGAGGAAGACTCAGTTATATTTAAGGTTTCCATTCAGGAACTCCTCACAGAGTAAGTGGGTGAGAGGACCGTAAAGACGACCCTCTGACCTCCAGATGACCGGGTCTGGTAACTCAGAACTAACTATCAGGTTGACAGTATCCACAAACTCTTAATTTATGGCACATAGTGGCGTTATATCTCATAGTAGTAACAACATATATTAAAACTATTGTGAGTTGATTGTTTAGGAATAATTATACACAAATAACATCAGCCTGAATGACGGTAAAAATTCAATAAAAATGTAAGTTAGAAGTATTCCAGGGAGACTTGACCTAGTGACCCAACACACTTAAGTTCCCGATGATCCAACTTGGCCACCAAGTTTCCTACGTTCTTTTATACTGTTCTCTTTTCTTGGTAGGGAGAGTTGTTATATTATGCTTTGTTATATTGTGTTATGTTTTATTTTGGTATATTATATGTTATAATGTAATATGTTACATTATGTTAATAAGCTATTAACATGAAGATAATGCTATACATTACCGGCACGATGGAAAAGTAGACACTCATGCAATATAATGAGATCCTTTATTGACAACGTTTCGCTCACACAGTGGGTTTTATTAAGTCACACACAGATCTACCTGAGCAGAGTACGTGAGTAAATATAGGGAGCATAATGTTGTGAAGGGTCAGGTGGAGAATGTTGAAGTTAATTGCTGAGAAGAGATTGGATCTGAGACAGACCTGCCCAGCATGGGCTTGTAGGCTTGTTGCTGTTTAGGATAACATTGAAGAAGTTTTCTGGTATGAGGTTCAGCTATGTTGTAAAAGCTTCATTTTAAAATCTACCGAACACCGACCAACCAGCAGGATCTTCTCCACTTGTACTCTCACCACAACACTTGTACTCTCACCACAACACTTGTACTCTCACCACAACACTTGTACTCTCACCACAACACTTGTACTCTCACCACAACACTTGTACTCTCACCACAACACTTGTACTCTCACCACAACACTTGTACTCTCACCACAACACTTGTACTCTCACCACAACACTTGTACTCTCACCACAACACTTGTACTCTCACCACAACACTTGTACTCTCACCACAACACTTGTACTCTCACCACAACACTTGTACTCTCACCACAACACTTGTACTCTCACCACAACACTTGTACTCTCACCACAACACCAAAACTAAACGTGACGTTATCATAAGCTCTTCCTTCCTGCCTCTGAATCTGTAGTAGTGAATTCCTTGACGAAGAATGTTCCCTCATCAAACAAGTATTTTCTAAACTTCACTGTCCTCATCACTCCATTAGAGACTGACCATTAATTTTTAGTCGAATTTTTGGTTTGTTGAGTTTCAAGAAGGACAATGTTTGCCACACTTGTAAACCTCATGAAAATCAATTACATCTACCTGGGTTTTAGCTCAATATCAACAGTCGATACAGAGACATGATTATTGAATAGATGATTACTTTTAAACTATTAATTAACTACAGCACATCAGGTCTCAGTAATATTGTTCTCTACCATCATGAGTAAAGTAAAGTTCTCAATATTAATGAGAGTAAAAACAGGTTGTGCAGTGCACAGTTTATAACAGTAAAGAAAAGACAGTTTGCAGAATAAACATTTACCGGAACATCGTTTTTATCTGTGTTGATCTTTATTAAATTATTATTGATCACTCTCAGGACTCTTTATTAAGTGTAATAATGTGTTCTACTCTCACACTCTCAGCACTCTTTATTAAGTGTAATAATTGGGTTGGTGGTCCATGAGCTGAAACAAGTTGAGAACCACTGATCTAGAGGTACAGGAAATGCGGAAACAGCACGAATCATTGCATCAATGGGAGCGACCTTTCCTTGACCTATACAAAACCCGAGATAGGTAATCTCAGCTTGTCCAAAACTTCATTTAGCTAAGTTAACCGTTAAGTTATAGAGGGTCAATATTTCAAACAATGCTTTTAGACGTATCAAGTGTTGCTCCCACTTGTCACTATACACGACTAAGTCGTCAAGGTAGGATTCAACTCCATCTAAGTTGTGTGTCAATTCATTCATCAGACGTTGGAAAGTCGAAGCAGCGTTACATAAACCAAATGGAGTGACAAGATAGTTAAACAACCCATCATGAACGGTGAAGGCAGATATTTCCTGAGCATGGTCCGTAAGGGAGACTTGATAATATCCCCACAAGATATCTAAACGGCTGGCATACTGGGCTCCTGAGACACGATCAATAAGGTCGTCAATGCGTGGTATGGGATATCCATCAGGTAAGGTAACAGAGTTAACCTTACGATAATCTGTGCACATCCTAAAAGTACCGTCTGGTTTAGGTACTAAAATACAAGGAGATGCCCACGGACTTTTACTTCTCAGAATTAGTCCTTGTGATAACAAAAAGTCAATTTCTTTTCTGAGGGTTTTATGCTTCGTTGGGCTCATTCTATAGGGCGATTGCTTAATTGGCGAGACACCTTGTACATCAACTTCGTGAACACCCAGAGTACAGCGTTTAGGAACATCGCTGAACAAACAAGGGTATTCCAAAATCAAATATTTAATATTTGCAGCCTTATCCAGATCCAGGTTACTAAGGAAATGGTCCAACGATTGTAGTGTCGCAGAATTTTCTAAGCGCACCTCTATACCCCCAGAGACGTGTTCTTCCTTTTGTCTTAGGAAGTACAGATGCAGTTGGTAAGGGATTAGAGTAGTAGGCCTTGAGTTGACTGACATGGTACACATGCTCTGACTTCCTCTTCCCCGGAGTGCGTACTAAATAATTTACATCACAGTTTTTTTCACTATTTCCAGGGGCCATCGTACCTGGCTTGTAGAGTTTGACCTGGTACGAACATCTTTGAGCCATTACCTTGTCTCCTGATTTAAATGAACGAGAGACCGTATGTTGATCATACCGTTGCTTCATTTTAGCCTGGGCTGTAACTAGGTTTCTTGACACCAGGTCTCTAGCAGCCTTCAAATGCTTCTGTATTAACGAAGGAGATTTACTCAGTGATGAACTTGATTTTCCCATCCAGGCGTCCCTCAATACAGTGAGAGGACCACGTACCTGGTGTCCGAATATCGATTCAAACGGGCTAAACCCGAGGCTTTCCTGTTCACTTTCCCTGATAGCGAACAGAGGAAAAGGAATACCTTCATCCCAGTCTCTGGAGAAGTGTTCACAATATGCCCTCTTCATGGACTTCAAAGTCTGATGGAATCTTTAGAGCACCTTGTGACTGTGATAACTGGTGGAGAGTATGGACTTTATTCCTAGATGAGATAGTGTCTCACGAAAGATCTTAGAGATGAAGTTGGATCCTTGATCCAACCTGGGAATAAAATCTCATTAATGTTCTCACAATAGCCCGTGCATTAATTTTCCTCATATCAATAGCCTCGGGATAGTGAGTCGCTGCATCCATGATGGTAAACAAGTATTTTTTTTATATTTTATTTAAAAACATACATCAAATGTCAAAATACAAAGCATAAAGATACATCATGGGTCATAGAATGCATAAATATGTTGCTCACCGAGCTTAATTACATCAACTAGCGAACATAACAAGCTGAACAAGACTGTTCAGCTTGACAAGAGATAACGAGGATATAAAGGCAAAACTCCTCATCACAACCAACGCTCATTAACATGACGACATCAAGATACCTACAAAATATGTTATTGATATGATAAATATGACAGAAAGTACAAACTTCATGGTACAATACTTAGAGTGCCACACTAAAACACAGTACCAAGAGGATCTTAACTCAAGGGATCCACTATCTAATACATTATTGGCATCTAAAAACGCCACCTCAAGTCAGCGGATGACAAAACCCTAATAGCAAAAATTTTAACACAAACACACAGCCGTACATCACCACGGAACCTCCACTGTCAGTAAAACCCAGCCTATACCCAACATACATTAAATACCTGGTAACCTATTTCTAATATAATATTATCGAACCATATACAAACTAATTACAAAGCATATATACACCCAAGTTACAGTGTAAAGTCAGTACACCCGCACACTTCTTGCTCCTATAATAGGATACCCATATTAGTTGTACAGGGACATACCATCATAAATGAACATTGAATATCTAGACATACACGAAGGAATTAGGTACATTTTTGGTTAAGTCATACCACTCATGACATATTACATAACCAATTAACTTTATCACTACATCAATATATCCCTACTTTGCATCGTACACAACATACGAGCTTCCGATACAATAAGATAAATCAAAATAACATAGAACGCCACCACACGACAATAATGGCTATATGATAATACACCCAGAGCCACACACGCTCATTAGACCTCTACCATTGCTTTGACTAGGTACATTGTAGTGTTACAAAAGGTCCAACGTTCATTATATTCCCATCCAGGCACATAATGTGTGTAAATTAGAAACAAACACATGATAACTGTAATCATTATAGCTAACGGAGCAATAAAACACCGTAATCACCACAGTGACCGAACAATGAACACAGCACCAGGGTACCAAGACTACCGAAGCCCAGACGGCACCCAACATCCTAACCCCTGACTCATCCCCCAATCAAACCCCATGCATACGCCCACCACCCTCCCTCCCTCCCTCTCACCCCCCATGCCACCTCAAAACTCACGTACACCATCCAATCACAAAACGTTTTCACGCCACCAAAAACATATCCATGCACCTAACCTAACTCCTACCCACATCCCCTACCCTACGTGTGTCCAACCCCTCTGACATCATACCCCAGCCCCCCCCCCCGGGAGCAACGATTGCATTGTCATAAGTCGATACCCCTCCGGAAAAGCCCGATCCCATACCCCTGCATATAGGCTCTGATTGCGACACCTTGTTCTGTAAAAAGTCGCAGCCAACGCCCGAATGCGTATAGCTCCCCTTAACTCCCTCATACCCCATGACGTGTGAATATAATCAAGATCCAAATACGATGTCGCCCTCCTAACCCCTTCCGGGAAACCCTCAATGTCTAAACTAAGCGCCCGGAGCGTCGACAAACCCCGACCCCCACCCCTCTAAGAACCCCACTAAACCACTCCCTTACGCCATCCAAACCCTCACAGAAGTACACCGAATGGTACGCTGTGTCAAGCCCACCACACCTAGCACATAACCCATCCCTCACCACACCCATTATATATAATTGCTCCTTTGAAGCCAAGATGCCTTGCATGAACCTATATCCCATTTCCCTAACGCTAGGCAACAATTTAAGCTTCCTCAACCAACCCCATGTCGCCAGCCAATCGAACATGGGGTATATCTCCACCCCCTCCCCCTCCCTATCCTATCCAGCCTACTCACCCGCACCCTGCCAGGTTACCTAGCAACCAAGAGGGCCCACAAAACTGCCTCGCACGCCATCAAATCTTTCCCACACCACCACAGTCACGCCTCCCTCATAACCTGCAATACCCTCCTAACCCCCTCCCCCCCGAGCTAGAAAGTCCTGGCGCACATAAACATTCCATAACCTACTCCTCAGGGGTGTCAACCCCCCTCCCCAACCAATGTCTCCCATATCTCCATATATATTGAAGAACCCCCCCGCTACAACCTCTTAATATCCTCCTCCTTCAGGGGAACACTGCTGCTACAAACCACAATTTATTATAATTCAAAGTATTTACGACCACCGCCCTTTGCTGCAAAGTGACAACTCCCGCCCTCCAACCCCCATCCTAGCCATGGCCGCCCCAACCACGGCTGACGAGTTAATTCCACTAGCTAACAAAGGGTCATGACTTCCATACCCCTGACTAAGATGGTAGTATCGTCGACATAGCTGACAATACTTAGCCTGCCAGTAGAGTCCCCTACGTCCTCCCAGACCCCCTCGCCCACCAGCCTATAAAAGGGGTCCTGCAGGCAAGCAAAGAGTGTCTGCGACAGGGGGAACCCCTGTCGCAAACCCCTTACCATGCCCACAGCAGCCCCCACCCTCCCGTTTACCTGAACCCGCATCATCGCTCCCTCATATAAAGTACGAACCCAAGCAACCACTTTATCCCCAAACACCTGCTTCGCTAAGATTCCCAACAGCATATACCTATCCACACTATCATATGTGGTTTGCCAATCAGCAAGTATTAGTTCCCTAATTTGTTTTTTGGATAAGGACTAACACAATCTACGATGAGTCTAGAGAACAGTTCTCCATCAACAGTGATGGGAATTAGAGGAGCAGCGGAGTTGTATGAGCAGGTGGAGGTGTATTAGCAGGTGGAGGTGTATGAGCAGGTGGAGGTGTATGAGCAGGTGGTGTATGAGCAGGTGAAGGTGTATGAGCAGGCTTGCCCGTCACTTGACAAAGGTGACAACGTCACACTTGGTCAGCGACAGTTTCCTTCATCTTTCCTTCAAAATATTTCACCAGCCTAAGTAATGTCTTCTTGACACCCAAATGTCCTCCTATGGAACTATTGTGAACAAAATCCATAGCTTCCTCCCTAAAGGTTACTGGTACAACTATGAGATGTTTCACTGTGCTGGGAACACCGTCAGCTGACGACTTGTAAGTATTATTTTCAATAAGTACATCATTATTATAATAACAGCAATTTTCTAATTCCTCAGCTTCACCCTCAGATACTGTCATGTCCCTCATTCTTTCTAGAGACTGATCAACAAGCTGATCCTTTATCAGATCTTCATGAGTTAGAATTTTAATTCCCGTGGAGTCCTGACTGGGCTCATGGACGGGGTAAGTCAGTGTCAATGATCCTGGGCGCAGGGCATCGCTGAACAACATATTCAGCCATATGCCATTAGCATTTTAGTGGCCTCTTACGACACGCATGGCTTACGGAGGAAAAATTCTGTTCCACTTCCCCATGGAGATTAGACGAAATAAACAAGAACAAAACTAGTAAGAAAATAGAAGAAAAACCCAGAGGGGTGTATATATATATATATATATATGTCGTGCCGATTAGGTAAAACTGGTCAATTAGCAAGAACTCATCTAAAATTAAGTCCTTTCTAAAATTTTCTCTTATACGTGTAAAGATATATTTTTTTCATTTACGTTAATGTAAGAATTTATAATTTTGTACCAAGAGAAACTTTGAAAACCTACCTAACCTTATTACAACAAGAGCAATTTAATTTAGCCTAACCCAACTAAATATATTTTATATACGTTAACATTAATTTAACAATAAGCAAACACAATTAAATATATTTTTTTCGTTATGTTCTGAATGATTTTGGCGAAA
>WNWK01035304.1:0-19868 GCA_009830355.1 Cherax destructor | reverse complement strand
AGATCGACGACTCAAGAAATGCCTGTGTTCAACACCGAAATTTACACAACCATTTAATCAACTACAGAAACGCAAGACTCATCGCCAGAGAAGACAACACGCAATACCGAAGAATCCTAGAATCATCACTCATCTGTATGTCCAACAACTTTAACCAGAACAACGGTTCTCAACATAGCTGAACCTATTGCCAAGAAACTTCTTCAACGCTATCCCACCTAGAACTCAAGAATGGTACACTGCAGGTCCTTTAAGTCACACTATGTTTTCACACTACTTTAAGACTCACATGCAGCTTTCTCCATCTGACCCAGCATTCCCACCTGACTGTACCCTATATATATCTCTATGTTGCTCATTTTCCAGGTAGATCTGTCTGTGACTTCGATAAAGCCACTGCGTGGGCGAAACGTTGTCAATAAAGGATCACATTATACTGCTTATGTGTTTATTTTTCCATTGTGTCGGTATTTTATACCATTTATTTCCAAAAATGTTAGATATTGGTTCACAGAGTTCCATTTTGCATTTCCACTGCCAATAGCCTACCACTTTTATTTTTACATTACGTATTTTAGTTGTAGATGGTATAGTGGTACCGACAAGCAGCTACTCGTGGTGACAGTTCATTTAATTAATATATGTCTTGCAGTGCACATTAATGTCTTAGGTTCTCGGGTTATCCCACAGATCCCTACGTGGAGATCTGTCAGCTGTACAAATGTACCCAAGTGTCTTATGTTACTTGGCTGTCCCACAGATCCCTACGTGAAAATCTACCTGCTGTACAACGGTCAACGGGTAGCCAAGAAGAAGACTCACGTTAAGAAGCGGACATTAAACCCAGTGTTCAACGAGTCCTTCGTGTTCGACCTCCCGCCGGAGTGGACGGTCTCGACAGCATCAGTTTGGAGTTCCTGCTGCTGGACTGGGACAGAGTCACCAAGAATGAGGTGCCTGGCTTCCTCCTCCCCTCCTCTTCAAATACTGTAACATTTAAAGTCACAACAATCACCGCCAGTCTTTCCTGAGCTGAACCATACATATCTGAACCACTGACTGTCATGGCTCTCACTCCCCTGCCCATGGCTGGCCCTGTAACAAACGACATCAAAGCTTATAAATTCATATCCAATATATATATATATATATATATATATATATATATATATATATATATATATATATATATATATATATATATATATATATATATATATATATATATATATATATATGTGTGTGTGTGTGTGTGTGTGTATTATTTGCTTAAAATAAATTTATTGTTATTAGTAATTTATCTGACCCAGAGTTCTCTCCTTGCAGGTGATTGGTCGGCTAGAGTTGGGGGAGCCAGGGCAGCGTGCGGCTCAGCCAATCACCACTGGAGTGAAGTTGTGACGTCACCGCGACGCCAGATTGCAGAGTGGCACAAGCTGAGGGAATAAACTGACACCAGTGTTAATAACAGTGTAGCTGACACCAGTGTTAATAACAGTGTAGCTGACACCAGTGTTAATAACAGTGTAGCTGACACGAATGTTAACATTAGCTGACAACAGCGTTAACAAGTGTAGTTGACACCAGTGTTAACAAGTGCAGCTGACAGTGTAGCCGATTGTTAACAACAGTGTAGCTGACACTAGTGTTAACAGCAGTGTAGTTGACACCAGTGTTAACAGCAGTGTAGTTGACGCCAGTGTTAACAATGTAGCTGACACCGGTGTTAACAGCAATGTAGCTGACACCAGTGTTAACAGCAGTGTAGCTGACACTGTCAGGAGGGGTGTAGGTCCCCCGTAACATGAACCAAAATAAGCAGCCAGGAACAATTCGTGATACTCGCTGGCCAGGAGGAACCTGGCTGGGTACTACCCAACCTTGTCATAAAAAGAACCACAATTTCAATCTTCGCTCTGGGAACTGAAATTAATGTTATCTCGCGCTGTACTTTGCTTGCTTGCAACCGTCGTGGTGGATGATCTGAGTTGTGCTGATCATGTTCATGTATGTGTGTTTGTACAGCTTAATAACAGTTTCGCTAAAGTCACAGCCTAGTGCTGAGGTTGACCTAGCCCAGCTAGCCAGGGCTGACGGCTACAGGAGCTGCAAGAAATGTTAAATGATCTCCGCCGCTGACTTTTGACTTTGTGGGTGATCTATCAGGCTACTCTGCCCATCTCAAAACTTATACCCTGGCTAAATCAGTGTTTTTATCTAGGTTATTCTTATATTATGTAAACTTTTAATGATATCGACTTAACAGTCTGATCTATCGTATTTATCCAAGTATGCCTTGACCAACTCCGGGTAAAAGCCTAGTCTGATCTCGCCTCATCTCTATCGCGCTCACTGTAAGCTAGACAATAAATATTTTTCCTATCTTAATACCGTAACTGAGGTTATTCCCTACCCGCAAGGCCAACTGTTGGTAGTGAGCTGTGTTGGTAGTGAGCTGTGTTGGTAGTGAGCTGTGTTGGTAGTGAGCTGTGTTGGTAGTGTATACAACGCGCTGAAGACATTCACTTCTAACTTGTCGCTGTGTTTACTCGCCTTGCTACAGCTCTTGTATGTATCCACTTATAAACCCAGAAAACTCAATTCTGATCTTTTGTGGAAATCTATAACTTAAAAGATGATTTTACAGTTACAACACTAAATGTGTAGGGATATATATATATATATATATATATATATATATATATATATATATATATATATATATATATATATAATATATATATATATACATACTAAAATGTCGCTAAGTGGTGAGTGTAACTTCCGAGGCGAAATATATTTATATAGTGGAAAACTGAATCTTAAAAATATATATATACACATGTCCACTTTCATATTTATAAACATACATGTCAGTACATGTTTTGAACGTGATAGAATATATTTTCCTTGTTTTAGAAGAATCATGTATCATGCATATATGTAAATGTTCATAAGAAATTATAATTAGAAATCACCATCAACGAAACTGCAGGAACGTTTTTTAATATTCTCGTATATATAATTATGAATACTTCAAGTGAAGGTTTATAAATTTAAACTTATTTTAGGTCACTCAAACTAAAAAAAAAATAATGTAGAAGGTAACTCATTTAAATATTTCAGTGATATATGCTTCATAAATTCCTGCATTTTCGAAAGTTGTGCTGCGTACAAGAGTGAGAACATTTTCGCTGCCTGTTGCCAGTGGTGGTACCAACCCTCCCACCAGCGGTGGTGCCAGACGTCCCCGGCAGCAACAACGGTGCCAGACGTCCCCGGCAGCAACAACGGTGCCAGACGTCCCCGGCAGCAACAACGGTGCCAGACGTCCCCGGCAGCAACAACGGTGCCAGACGTCCCCGGCAGCAACAACGGTGCCAGACGTCCCCGGCAGCAACAACGGTGCCAGACGTCCCTGGCGGCAGTAGCAACAGTGGTGCCAGACATTGACGTTCGGTGGCAGATGTCTTACTGTGCATCTCGAATCTCAATGAGGTTAACAACAAAGTAAATACTTCTTGAGTGACAGACAAATCTAAATGTTAGGATACATGAGTAGAGGCATCGCAGTGTAGGTAGCTCGGTGGTGACGAGTGACCAATCCACATGGCAAGCAAGAACCATTAGCTTATTAGCTCAACTTTAAAAGAAATCCTTAGGTAAAATTTTGGTCAATATTTATTTTAACTGCTCGGCGGAGTTAGGTGATAATTTATAGCTTATTGTATAACAGTTCCGCAATGGACTTCCTTATTCAGGGTAGACATATTGTTATTTTTTTGTGTGTTAGGTTATTTTACATTCTGTTACGTCGGGTTCTAATCAGATTCAACCCAACTTCACATATTTATTATAATACAGTGGCACTTACATCTACTGTGAAAACCATACATGATATTACCGTCAAGAAGTGAATGACAGTACAGTGTCGGTTAATATCTCCTAGAATACCAATTAAGCCAAGAAATATATATTATTCACTGTGTTTGGATACCTTGATTGTATGGTAAGAGGTCCGTCGAGCTACTTAAGTAAACACTGATCAAAATTTTAAGTACATGCCTTTTTCGAAAATTTGTTGAGAAAACTTTGACTTTTTCCTGGCTTGCATGCAATGTGGTATCGCTGTCGCCCAGAAACAAGATGGAGCAGCAAATTATGACAAACTGTTCTATATGTTGCCTTCTCACGACTTCTCTTCGCAGGATTGGCATCTGGTTCTGCATTTGAAACAAAGGGAAGAGCCACAGCCTCGGTGTGGGCATTTTGGGTTTAATGCTGATACACATGGTAGGGACAGCCATTGTATCACCTGCAGGCCTCCTCAAAGAAAAACATAGTTATGCGGACTTTTTATGTTTTTTTTTATTTGCCAATATAACTACCCCTAGTAATCTAACCTGACCCTACTGAAACGTAAAATAATTAACGGCCTATTTATTTGCATAACTACATTTCATTTCTCCCTTTGGGTGAAGGGGAGAAAGCTATCTTCATGTGACCGCTGCCATTTTTTCAATAAGTTGAAAAATAGTTATCTAGGTTCCAGAGGATGAATATACATTGTTCTTGGAGGAACATCCAGTCGAGTTCACATCCGATCATAACAATTGGCTTGCATATTTCATTTATAGATAAAATATACAGTAAGTTCACATTAGTTGAAAGTTGATCTTAATGGAAGCAACTTCAGGGAAATGATTGTGAGTCTAGTTAAAAAGTGTTTCTGGTCGTCATGAGGGAGCTAGTAGCAGGTCACGAGTCATACAAACCAAAGGTGGATTTTACAAAGTTTAATTCTCACACGAGTTTCTGTTTTGGGATTTACGTGGAAAAGTTGGTCAGTGTTTGAATAAATTGGCAGCGAATTTGCAAATTGGGGAACGGAATAACCACAAGATGGATCACCAAATACTTCGAAACATTCGAGGATCTTATTTATTTTTTTGCTATGTACAACAAAGATGGCATCTCATCTTGCAATATGTGGCAGCTTTATTGTAATAACATCTATGGAATGTATTTTGCAAGACATAGCAGATGTTTGTACCTGTAAAAGCATTGGTGTACAAGTCTTATCAGCGAGAGTTGGTGTTTGATAAGAAAGTGCTTAATGGTACTGATCCCTGCTGGTGTTGGTACCTGATCCTTACAGTATGGGATGGTCTGCTGGTGTTGGTACCTGATCCTTACAGTATGGGATGGACTGCTGGTGTTGGTACCTGATCCTTACAGTATGGGATGGACTGCTGGTGTTGGTACCTGATCCTTACAGTATGGGATGGACTGCTGGTGTTGGTACCTGATCCTTACAGTATGGGATGGACTGCTGGTGTTGGTACCTGATCCTTACAGTATGGGATGGACTGCTGGTGTTGGTACCTGATCCTTACAGTATGGGATGGACTGCTGGTGTTGGTACCTGATCCTTACAGTATGGTATGGACTGCTGGTGTTGGTACCTGATCCTTACAGTATGGGATGGACTGCTGGTGTTGGTACCTGATCCTTACAGTATGGGATGGACTGCTGGTGTTGGTACCTGATCCTTACAGTATGGGATGGACTCCTAGTGACAAGCAGCCAGTATGATTATTCTAAGAGCTACAATTACTGAACCACCACCAGGAATCCTCTTACTGCCGCTTATCCTCATACTTCTGCCTCACCTGCGGGAGGAGGTATTGTAAGAAGTGGCAGCTGAACACAAATAAACATTAATCATCAATCTTTACACCGGTGTAATTTTATTTAACTTCCATTATCACCTCTTCTGTATTGAAAAACTTGAAAAATAAAAGATAATTTCAATTTTATTATGTACATGGAAATGGGCTGTGGCAACCGAGTTTAAAAACTGGTGAGCTAACTTTGAATGAGAAATTTACCTCAATAAGTTGCAGAATTTTGGTTTTGTACAGTTAACAAGTAGATATTTTCGATAATATTTTATTAAGAGTTTCGTCCAAAAGTCTTGTATGAGTAAACACTTAAACTTGCATAGTTGATTTACATAAAAAAATTGAACATTAAAATATAATTATATATATATATATATATATATATATATATATATATATATATATATATATATATATATATATATAAGAAAGTGACCAAAATCTAACCAAAAATGTATAGGAATAAATCAGTATCCAATGTGGACGTGTTTTTTTTTGTTTCTCCTCATTGCTTGAGAATAAAAACAATGGGACCAGACAAAATCTTCATGAGAACCTCTGGTCACATGAAGAATGTGATGTCTTTATCGGCAACTCTTCCCCACAATGGACTTTATCAAGTCAAGCACCATCCCCCCCCCCCTCAAGGGAGGTTCCTTGACGCTGGTGAGGGGCTCTTGATCTAGGGAATTGGATCTATGCTCCAGTTCCCTGAATTAAGCCTGAATACCTTCCATCATCCCCCACAGGCGCTGAATATCCTACGGGTTTAGCGCTTCCCCATGGTTATAATAATAATCAAATCAACCAGATCTGTTTGTGATTTGATAAGTCCACTGTGTGGGCGAAACGATGTCAATAAAGGATCGCATTAAAATGCATTTGACCCGCAAGGGTCATTCAGTGGGCGAGTTCCCAGAGATGACACCAGCAGTGAATGTTTTCAAGACTGAGGCCAGGATGAGTGGCACACATTAGATATTTCTCAGTAGCCTAACACACATTTATGGGGAATAGTGTTCATGAGAGGTGGACAGGAGGGAAGGATGCAGGGGTATTGGGTAGCAAGAGAGAGATGATTATTAGGGTATGGAGTGCAGTGGATAGTGCAGGGGTATTGGGTAGCAAGAGAGAGAGAGAGGGATGATTATTAGGGTATGGAGGGCAGTGGATAGTGCAGGGGTATTGGGTAGCAAGAGAGAGAGGGATGATTATTAGGGTATGGAGTGCAGGGGTATTGGGTAGCAAGAGAGATATAATTATTAGGGTATGGAGTGCAGTGGATAGTGCATGGGTAGAGGGTAGCAAGAGAGAGAGAGAGGGATGATTATTAGGGTATGGAGGGCAGTGGATAGTGTAAGGGTAGAGGGTAGCAAGAGAGAGAGGGATGATTATTAGGGTATGGAGTGCAGTGGATAGTGTAAGGGTAGAGGGTAGCAAGAGAGAGAGGGATGATTATTAGGGTATGGAGTGCAGTGGATAGTGTAAGGGTAGAGGGTAGCAAGAGAGAGAGGGATGATTATTAGGGTATGGAGTGCAGTGGATAGTGCAGGGGTATTGGGTAGCAAGAGAGGGATGATTATTAGGGTATGGAGTGCAGCAGGGCAGTGGATAGTGCAGGGGTAGAGGGTAACAAGAAATTGAGGTAGAAAGGGCTGTGAGGAGTGCGAGAGTTATTATCAGAGTTTGTGCAGTAAATCAGTTGCTGTCAAAAAGTCAATGAGAGAGTCTGGGTTAAAGGAGGGTCCATCAGCAAGAAGGGAAGGTAAAGTAAGGGCAGTAGAGCGGTGACGAAGTTGGAGGTAAATTCTGGGTGCTCATTGATAGAGTGGGCCGTCCAACAGAATGTGTCGAACAGAAACTGGAATCTGACAATGCTCACAGAGTGGAACAGGGAGCCTCTCCATGAGATACCCATGAGTAAGACGAGTGTGACCGATGTGAAGACAGGAGAGAGTTGTCTCCCAGATAGACTGTAGTTTGTTATGGAGCAGATCAGACCAACGTTGTTGCCAACGGGTGCGAAGATGGGTAGCAATTACAGCAAAATAGTCTGTGAAAGGAACACCTCTATATTGAAACTGGGAGGTCAGGTCTACTGAACTGTGATGTCAGCATACTGCTGACAAGACTGACTAACTGTTCCTTCTCTGGTCACCCTGGTCACCCTGCCTTGGTTAAAACGGCCGGTTAAGAAAAATGAGGGGGTGGGGGAGTGGTAAAACCGTAAGGGGTCATACAACGCCTGGGAAAAATAAGAGGCTTCAAGGTTCCTTGGATCACGATACCTTCACCAGTATTAAGGAGCTCTTTTTCGTGTAGAAGCCAGGCACTCTGTGCACTTGTGGACATGAAAGAGTTCATATAGAAGTCTGCCTTTCCCCCAAAAAAAAAAAAAAAAATCTATATTTATATAGGTAAATGATGTTATATACCGATATGTTAAGACAATTATTATAATAACTAAGCGCTAAACCCACAAGGGTTATACAGCGCTACTCGTATGTTAATAATTTTATAATTATAATCGTGGGGAGCGCTAAACCCGTAGGATTATACAGCACATGTGGGGGGATATATGGAAGATATTCAGGCTCAATTCAGGGAACTGGAGCACAGATCAAATTCCCTAGATCAAGAGCCCCTCACCAGCGTCAAGGAACCTCCTGTGAGGGGCATTTTATTGAGATGTTTCGCCCACCAGCGGCCTTGTTTTCATAGAAACGTCTGGCGGAGGAAAGTTCTTACCAACAACAGACATCGAAAATAAACATCTTTATCCAAGGTTTGTGTAAGTAATATTAATTTACTTGGAAAGAAGAAATGTTGCTAAAAACAATTTGATTTGCACTCTTAAAAGGACCATAAGACTAATTAATAAACATGAATATGAATTTTATTAAGACTTAAGTTGGAAATTTAACTGTCGACTGTCATGCCAACAATAAAAATTATACCAGTTTTAGTTCTAAAGTCAATTCTAAATCTAAATACCAATCTGAGCCATTTTTTTTCTTATCCGGTTGGTGAAATAAGTTCCAAGATTGATACTACATTGAGCAAAAATCTTATCAGAAAACCTCTGAAGTCAAGGTTTTCTACGTCAGCAGTGAGAGCCACAGTACATCACAGTCGAGGTAAGTTCACTGTAGCCAGCAGGCAGACACTTACACTCTGCGTGCAGAACACAGAGCATTGTTAAGGACTTCCTCCAGCAAGGCAGAGTTCTCCTGCAGCAGCTGGTCCACCAGCTCCAGGAGTGCTGGTCCGTTGGCATCAATGTCTGCGTTTATGTCATCTGCTCCTTCCAGCTCAGACTAGAAAGTTAATCACGAATATTAGTGTCTCATCTATGCTCAAAACAAGACAAGATTCTTAAAGTTTATCTGAAAGTAGTTTTTAGGATGGAACCTAAATAAAGTTACCGTGATATTTAAAAACAAATAAGCCCAAGAGTTCTTCAGCGTTGATATTACAGTGGGGAATATCTATCCTCATGACTGTACATGCAACTACCCTCTTATTCATTCAATCAAATCCAATGACTCGCCATATTCCTTAAGGACAGTGACCCGTCCCAGTTCAGGGCCTCGCTGTGAATTAATAAGCGCTAGTCAACTTTTAACCTGTGATGATTTAAGTCTTCAGAAATTGGTTGGAAGTATTGGGAACCTTGGCTGAACCTTGCAATGCTACCCTCCCTCTAACACTCCAGCTGTACTCACTATTATAGAAGTGACGGTGAGGTCAGTAGTCAAAGAATCCTGCTCGACACACAGGGAGAGGGGCTCCAGTGAGTAGCTGTCTGCTTTGAAGCGGATGTTCAAGCCAAACTCATTCAGTGTCAAACTGTTGGCAACACAAACATTCCTCATTGTAGTTTAAAATCTCAAAAGTAGAAATAAAAAATATAATACAATAATTTCAGGAAGTGATGACAGGCAATGAAGTACTCACTCTGCTTTGCCAGAGTTAATACTGTCAGCGCCGTCGAAGGTGCCAGAGAGTTGGTAGTTATCAGTGTGGATACTCAGGACGTCTATCACAGCGTCCAGTTTCACCTGAAACAATATTAACATTAAACATGTATTAAAACTGTTGGCAGATGTCGATAGTTTTCACACAGCCACAGTAAACTGTTAAGTGCGTACACACGTGTATGCACGACACAGCCATTAAACTGTGTACGGAATAAAATAAAATAGTGTGTTAGTGTGCAGGTGATATGAAACCTTAATCTCACATACAATAGACACTTTACAACTGTACCTTCAACACTTTTAATGGGAAACACTTGGCAAGGTGAACCATATGAAAGAAAACAATAAAAAGTTAATGGTAGAAAGATCATCAAAATTGTCTTACCTACCCACGCCTCACACCACGCCTCACACCACGCTCACCCACACCCACCACCACCCTCACACCCCACACCAGCCTCACCCCCCCCCCCCCCCCCCCCCCCCCCCCCCCCCCCCCCCCCCCCCCCCCCCCCCCCCCCCCCCCCCCCCCCCCCCCCCCCCCCCCCCCCCCCCCCCCCCCCCCCCCCCCCCCCCAAATAAAATATTTTAGTCAGTATATGAAACCTAACTCACATACATAGACACTTTACAACGTACCTTCAACACTTTTAATGGGAAACACTTCAAGGAACCATGAAGAAAACAATAAAAAGTTAATGGAGAAAATCATCAATTGTCTACCTACCCACGCCTCACACCACGCCTCACACCACGCCTCACACCACGCCTCACACCACACCTCACACCACGCCTCACACCACACCTCACACCACGCCTCACACCACACCTCACACCACGCCTCACACCACACCTCACACCACACCTCACACCACACCTCCACACCTCACACCACACTCACACACACCTCACACCACGCCTCCACCACCTCACACACACTCACACCACACCACACCAACTCATAATATATATATATATATATATATAATATATATATATATATATCAATATCAAATATATAATATATACATCAATATTTAACGTACCAGCTATGTCAGCAATAGTTAGCACAGAAAATGAAATATTCATTGTCAGCTATTTAACTTCACACCATCATACACAGTCGCACCGAAACATCATGATATTATGATTATAATCATGTAGCTAGTTTACTGTGCACCACAATCATGTAGCTAGTTTACTGTGTATCACACATCATGTAGCTAGTTTACTGTGTACCACACATCATGTAGCTAGTTTACTGTGTACCACACATCATGTAGCTAGTTTACTGTGCACCACACATCATGTAGCTAGTTTACTGTACCACACATCATGTAGCTAGTTTACTGTGTACCACACATCATGTAGCTAGTTTACTGTGTACCACACATCATGTAGCTAGTTTACTGTGTACCACACATCATGTAGCTAGTTTACTGTGTACCACACATCATGTAGCTAGTTTACTGTGTACCACATCATGTAGCTAGTTTACTGTGTACCACACATCATGTAGCTAGTTTACTGTGTACCACACATCATGTAGCTAGTTTACTGTGTACCACACATCATGTAGCTAGTTTACTGTGTACCACACATCATGTAGCTAGTTTACTGTGTACCACACATCATGTAGCTAGTTTACTGTGTACCACACATCATGTAGTTAGTTTACTGTGTACCACACATCATGTAGCTAGTTTACTGTGCACCACATATCATGTAGATAGTTTACTGTGTACCACACATCATGTAGCTAGTTTACTGTGTACCACACATCATGTAGCTAGTTTACTGTGTACCACACATCATGTAGCTAGTTTACTGTGTACCACACATCATGTAGCTAGTTTACTGTGTACCACACATCATGTAGCTAGTTTACTGTGTACCACACATCATGTAGCTAGTTTACTGTGTACCACACATCATGTAGCTAGTTTACTGTGTACCACACATCATGTAGCTAGTTTACTGTGTACCACACATCATGTAGCTAGTTTACTGTGTACCACACATCATGTAGCTAGTTTACTGTGCACATCACACATCATGTAGCTAGTTTACTGTGCACATCACACACATCCTGTGGACGGCAATGCAAAAGCATAAGGCCAACACAAAAGTCTTTGGAATAGGCTGAAACTTTTAAACAATATCAGGAATCTACGAAAACTTACCACTTTTGAGATTAAAGGGACAGGGGGCTCAAAAAGGGTCACCACAATATTGGAGAAACCCGTCACGGCGACGTCTGTCCCACTGAACACTAAACTGTAAAACAAACCCAAATTTAAAAATCAAACGTTTAGCATTTAAAAAAAAAGATTATTACTGAAAATATGCACCACCCATAAAGTTTATGTTACAGTTTGATCCCACTGACTTTACTGGGTTATCCTGGGTGAATAACCCGTCTGGATTATCTTACTCGCTGTGGTCTGTAACAATGTGGAGGTCTGTGAGGGAGTCGACGGTAGCTGGGTCGAGGGGCGTCAGGTACTCCTGCAGCAGAGCTGTCAACTCAGGCTCCAACACTCCCACTGACGGAGAAAAACGGGCAAAACATGGAATTAAAAATGCAAAGTATCCTAGCGAAACGAAAACAAAACACTAAACGGTTCATCAATTTTTTTTATTTTTAACTAACTAAAAACTTTTATATGAATACGACAGAGTTGCAATAATAGATCCGTGTAGGTGACTCTTGCAATAATAGATCCGTGTATGTCACTCAGGGTAGTGAGTGGCTAGCAACTATCCTATGTCCGCTAATCGCTAGTCTGTCCATCAGAAAATCTATTAGTCATAGCTCTGAGCGAACGATTTACAAGACCGTGTAAGTCAGCACAAGAGCGAGGACATTCTTCTTACAATATGTATGGACAAGTGTGTGTATAGGAGACCAAAGCAGTTAAACTTACCAGAGGTGAAGGGGAAGGCAGAGGCCAAGAGAATGGCAGAGCAGATGGTAGCAAGTGCCAACATAGTGAGCTCAAGTACTGCCAAGAAGAACGTAATGTATCAAGATGAGGTAGTGACACCTAGCAGGCTACTATTGACACCTGGAACCTGTGGAAGAGGCTGCTCTAATGTCACTGCTGGCACAGTTATATATACATGTGATGGGTGAGGTCTGTCTTACCTCCCCCTACATACTCAAGGCTGTGGACGGACAGTGTGCTAAGATAACAGTGAGAAGAAACACGTGGGAATGCCACCACGTGTCACTGACGTACTCTGTGCTAAGATAACAGTGAGAAGGAACACGTGGGAATGCCACCACGTGTCACTGACGTCCTCTGTGCTAAGATAACAGTGAGAAGGAACACGTGGGAATGCCACCACGTGTCACTGACCTCCTCTACACGAACTAACAGTTGCACATTCTTGTTCACTTAGAACAACACTTGAGAGGTCGTGAACTATTAAATAGGTTAAGATGTGTTTCTCTCTATATATGTTGACAATATTTTTAGGGGTTAAAGTTTTTTATAAACCAATAGGGATAGAGGAGTTCGGGCAGGGTTTGAGGAATGTTAATTAAGTAAAGGACGATGCTGTCCCTTCCCTGGATCAAGAGCCCCTCGCAGGTAGCAAGACACCTCGAGGGTAAAGACTGAAGTAACTTTACTGGTTGACACTATAGCTTTAATGATCCAAGTGTAGTATAGGCTTTAACTCCCCCCCCCCAAAAAAAAAGGCACACGTTTACTAAATGGGAATTTTAGATAGTAACTGCCTTTATCTAGACTGCTCAAAATCCCGTATATATATTACAAAAAATGGTAAGTGTCAAGAGATAAGTGGGGTTTACCAGAAGATAAATAATTATGACACCAAAGCAATTTTTCCAATGCTATGGCAATCTACTAGTTAAATATTTTAAGGAATATTTTCATTAGTCTATATAATGATGTTTAAAAACCCGACGAGATGAAGAATTAGACACTTTTGTGACATCTGGGAATCTTTGTTGTGGAAATGTTTTGCCAACAAGTGGGCTTCCTCAGTCCGGTACAGAGATGAATGGTAGGAGATGAGTTTCAGGTAATCAGTCCCTTAGCAAGTGTCTTAATTCTTTAGACTATAAATGGTTCAGGACTGAAACGCCGCCTTAAGTTCCGTCTGTGTTATTCCAAATACATGCTTTCCAATGCACAACAAAATTCTTGTTAAAGGTAGCAATAAATGGGGATATTTGTTCTGATAAACTTCAGAGTTACATCGATGGTGGACAATGACTGGCCTGCCTGGGTTTACCCTACGTACTCAGAATCAAGGTTAACAATGACTGGCCTGCCTGGGTTTACCCAACGTACTCAGAATCAAGGTTCACAATGACTGGCCTGCCTGGGTTTACCCAACGTTCTCAGAATCAAGGTTCACAATGACTGGCCTGCCTGGGTTTACCTAACGTACTCAGAATCAAGGTTCACAATGACTGGCCTGCCTGGGTTTACCCAACGTTCTCAGAATCAAGGTTCACAATGACTGGCCCTACGTACTCAGAATCAAGGTTAACAATGACTGGCCCTACGTACTCAGAATCAAGGTTCACAATGACTGGCCCTACGTACTCAGAATCAAGGTTCACAATGACCGGCCCTACGTACTCAGAATCAAGGTTCACAATGACCGGCCCTACGTACTCAGAATCAATATTCTGGGAAAACCTGAGATCACGTCAGATATTTGTTTGTTTTTAAACTCATATTTTACATTAAGATTCATGTGTAACACTTTGGTATGTGTATCGTGGAAACGATTCGTCTGCACAGGAGACTTCTTCAGGCAAATACAGGCGAATATAACACTGGACACTGTAGCAGTTTGGACGTAATCATTTTTTTTTATTTTATATAAAAAATATCATCTTACGTATGAGAATAAAAAAAAAAGGAAAATAGGTTTCAATTTTATTTGTTGGAAACAATTAATAAAAATATAAGTATTATAAACATTGGTAATCTATATTTAGGAAGACAAATATGTTGAACAGGTGATCTGGTTAATGATCCCCTCTAACATGACAGAGTTAGCGTTCAGTTCCTTCTCCAATAACTTGATGAAGTATGGTCCATTGGCTGCTATATCTGTGTTGATGAGTTCAGCTCCATCTAGCGCACACTATTACAAACACAATGGAAAACAATATTAGGTGTGGGAAGAGCAATCCTATCCTTTCTAAAGTATTGAATATCAGTAACTATGAGGCTATTCCATTTATCTACATGAAATTACACATTGAACACATAGCCTAAGAAATACATAAAAGACCCCCGCTCCTCCACTCTTTATTATTGCTACATGTGTATAGTGAGAGCTACAGGTGTATAATGAGAGCTACAGGTGTATAGTGAGAGCTACAGGTGTATAGTGAGAGCTACAGGTGTATAGTGAGAGCTACAGGTGTATAGTGAGAGCTACAGGTGTATAGTGAGAGCTACATGTGTATAGTGAGAGCTACAGGTGTATAGTGAGAGCTACAGGTGTATAGTGAGAGCTACAGGTGTATAGTGAGAGCTACAGGTGTATACTTACCAGAATGCTGTCAACCTGGAGGTTGAATGAGAGTGTGTTGGGTCTGATACATAGAGACATGGACAACAGGCTGAACGTGTCAACCTGGAAGACCAGCTTGACTCTCAAGTTACTCATAGTTACACTGCAGAAACAAACTCACATTATTAATTACATTATCTATTTATATTTATAAAAAAGACAAATAAAAAATAGATTATCAAGAAAAAGTCTATGTTGTTTACGTTTAGACGATACACAAGCAATTAAATCTTAAAAGAGAAAGATGTTATAAACCATTCATCTACAGAAAGATGTTAGCTTTGTAAAAGCAATTTCGATGTAACTAGAAATTTTGACTTACTCTGCCCCTCCTGTAGCAAGTGTGTTAGTTCCTCTGTAGGAGCCGAATATGTAGTATTCATTAGAGTGGAAGAACACTTTATGTACACTGCTTTCCACCGTCATCTGTACACACGAACAACTCAATTAATGACACAAAAAAGACAACACCCGTGTACACATGTTACTGTCATATTTCTGAACATAAGCAAATTATCCTAGGTTAATTAACCTTCAAATTGAAGTGGTCAAGTGATAATATTGATAGTACATAATTCTAAGGAAATTTTCCACAAAGTTAATCAAATAATATTCAAGTAATAATATACTGACTGTATCGGAGAAGGGAACAGGAGGAACAAAGTTGGTGATGGAAGACTTGTCAAAGCCAGTGATGAAGAGGTTGTCAGCGTTGAACATGACACTGTGGAGCAGACGAACGGGTTTTAGTAACACAGACATGTTAACCATTATAAAATATTACAATCATACATAATACAGTGCGTGTATATCAGTCAAACTGTAATAATCTTAAACGGGAAGGAAAACAAGGCTGTACCTGCTGAAGTCAGTAATAAAGCTGAAGTCAGAGATGTCCTCGAGAACAAAGGGATGGTGCTCCTTCAACCACTCCTGCAACCACCTCGTTGTCGACTTCTCCAGGAACGCTAAAGGTAATAAAGTAGTTTATTAATGCTACTGGTTCACTGGACAATTAATAACACAAATTGTAAAGGAAAACTGGACGTGTGGCTATGCTCTCTCTTTCTGGTCCAGACAGACCCAAACACCATCCAGTTATTATTTCCAACATGTGAGTTGCGAAGTCATAATTAATGTTACATTCAATATATCTCAAATAATGTTTCAGTAAACAGCTTACATATATGTACTCACATATGAAGAGAGCCTGACACGAGGCTATACACAGGACTGAGATAATAACACTTAAAGTAAACATTGTGACGCTCAAGATGGCTGGATAATTGCAATGCTGTACACACAAGGTTATTGTGTCGCCTTTACAGCTGACCAGGAATGAGACGAAGTGGAAAGTGGAAACTTTATATCATAGCTACAGTACTGGGTTGTC
The DNA here is from genome assembly GCA_009830355.1 of Cherax destructor. NCBI lineage: Eukaryota > Metazoa > Arthropoda > Malacostraca > Decapoda > Parastacidae > Cherax > Cherax destructor. Next base: position 3,243 of record WNWK01035304.1, on the reverse strand, counting down.
AGGTGAACATTTGTGAGGTGCACCGCACAGGCTAGGCACGTCCTTCTCAAATTTAACCCCTATCACTCATATTTGTCTAACCTATGTAGATAGATGGTATAAAAACACACTAAGAAAAGCTATAAGAACATAGGTAAAAGGACACAAGTGCAACTAATGACAAAGCTCCTGGAGAGCGAAACGTTGCAGAGCGAAACGCAGCAGGCCTGTTGGCCCATACTAGGCAAGTCCTTCACAATCCATCCCACTAACAGAATAATTGCCCAGCCTAATTTTCAATTCTACCCAAGAAATAAGCTTTGAAGATTCTATTAACTCAAGTGCGAGTCATAAGAACATAAGAACATAAGAAAGGAGGAACACTGCAGCAGGCCTGTTGGCCCATACTAGGCAGGTCCTTCACAATCCGTCCCACTAACAGAATATTTGCTCAACCCATTTTCAATGCTACCCAAGAAATAATCTTTGACAATTCTACCCACTCATGCGAGTCCCACTCAAATCCAACCCTCTCACTCATGAATTTATCCAACCTAAATTTGAAACTACCCAAGGTCCTAGCTTCAATAACCCTACTAGGCAGACTGTTCCACTCATCAACTACCCTATTTCCAAACCAATACTTTCCTATATCCTTTCTAAATCTAAACTTATCTAACTTGAATCCATTATTGCGGGTTCTCTTGGAGAGATATCCTCAAGACCTTATTTATATCCCCTTTGTTAATACCCATTTTCCACTTGTATACCTCGATCATGTCTCCTCATTCTACGTCTTACAAGTGAATGTAATTTTAGGGTCTTCAATCTTTCTTCGTAAGGAAGATTTCTAATGCTATGTATTAATTTAGTCATTCTACGCTGAATGTTTTCTAACGAATTTATGTCCATTCTGTAATATGGAGACCAGAACTGAGCTGCGTAATCTAGGTGAGGCCTTACTAATGATGTATAAAGCTGTAATATAACCTCTGGACTTCTGTTGCTAACACTTCTTGATATAAACAGGTGTAGTGTCTGATATGTGGAAGATAGCTAATGTAATTCCTATTTTTAAAGCAGGGGACAAGTCACTACCGTCAAACTACCGCCCAATAAGCCTGACCTCAATTGTAGGCAAATTACTAGAGTCAATTATAGCTGATATTATTAGAAGCCATCTAGATAACCATAATTTGATTAATGATACCCAGCATGGATTCACGAGGGGCCGTTCCTGCCTATCTAATTTATTAACCTTCTTCAGTAAAGCTTTTGAGGCTGTTGATCACGATAAAGAATTCGATATTGTTTATTTAGACTTTAGTAAGGCTTTTGATAGAGTACCGCACCAGAGACTGTTAAAGAAAGTGGCAGCTCATGGCATTGGGGAAAAGTGCTGTCATGGATCGAGTCATGGCTCACCAATAGGAAGCAGAGAGTGTGCATAAATGGGGTTAAATCCGAATGGGGACTTGTAACAGTGGTGTTCCACAGGGATCAGTCTTAGGCCCATTGTTATTTATAATATATATCAATGACCTTGATGAGGGAATTACTAGTGATATGAGCAAATTCGCCGACGACACGAAGATAGGTAGGATAATTGATTCAAACATAGATGTCATAGAACTTCAGGAAGATTTAGACAAACTTAATTCGTGGTCAGAAAAGTGGCAGATGCAGTTCAATGTAGATAAATGCAAGGTTCTGAAGCTCGGGAGTGTCCATAACCCAAGCACTTATAAGTTAAATAACGTAGAACTTAGCCATACAGATTGCGAGAAGGACTTGGGGGTGATGGTAAGCAGCAACCTTAAACCAAGACAGCAATGCCTAAGCGTACGTAATAAGGCAAATAGATTACTGGGATTTATATCAAGAAGTGTTAGCAACAGAAGTCCAGAGGTTATATTACAGCTTTATACATCATTAGTAAGGCCTCACCTAGATTACGCAGCTCAGTTCTGGTCTCCATATTACAGAATGGACATAAATTCGTTAGAAAACATTCAGCGTAGAATGACTAAATTAATACATAGCATTAGAAATCTTCCTTACGAAGAAAGATTGAAGACCCTAAAATTACATTCACTTGTAAGACGTAGAATGAGGGGAGACATGATCGAGGTATACAAGTGGAAAATGGGTATTAACAAAGGGGATATAAATAAGGTCTTGAGGATATCTCTCCAAGAGAGAACCCGCAATAATGGATTCAAGTTAGATAAGTTTAGATTTAGAAAGGATATAGGAAAGTATTGGTTTGGAAATAGGGTAGTTGATGAGTGGAACAGTCTGCCTAGTAGGGTTATTGAAGCTAGGACCTTGGGTAGTTTCAAATTTAGGTTGGATAAATTCATGAGTGAGAGGGGTTGGATTTGAGTGGGACTCGCGCATGAGTGGGTAGAATTGTCAAAGCTTATTTCTTGGGTAGCATTGAAAATTGGGTTGAGCAAATATTCTATTAGTGGGACGGATTGTGAAGGACCTGCCTAGTATGGGCCAACAGGCCTGCTGCAGTGTTCCTCCTTTCTTATGTTCTTATGTTCTTATGTAATCTGGATGGAAATAAATGGTATAAAATACCGACACAATGGAAAAATAAACACATAAGCAGTATAATGTGATCCTTTATTGACAACGTTTCGCCCACGCAGTGGGCTTTATCTAGTCACAGACAGATCTACCTGGAAAATGAGCAACATGGAGATATATATAGGGTACAGTCAGGTGGAGAATGCTGGGTCAGGTGGAGAAAGCTGCATGTGAGTCTTAAAAGTAGTGTGATAGTTAAAAACATAGTGTGACTTAAAGGACCTGCAGTGTACCATTCTTGAGTTCTAGGTGGGATAGCGTTGAAGAAGTTTCTTGGCAATAGGTTCAGCTATGTTGTAGAAGCCGTTGTTCTGGTTGAAGTTGTTGGATATACAGATGAGTGATGATTCTAGGATTCTTCGGTATTGCGTGTTGTCTTCTCTGGCGATGAGTCTTGCGTTTCTGTAGTTGATTAAATGGTTATGTAAATTTCGGTGTTAAACACAGGCATTTCTTGAGTCGTCAGATCTGCCTGCGTACTGGTGTTAAGAACATAAGAAGAACATAAGAAAGGAGGAACACTGCAGCAGGCCTGTTGGCCCATACTAGGCAGGTCCTTCACAATCCATCCCACTAACAGAATATTTGCTCAACCCAATTTTCATCCCAAGAAATAAGCTTTGACAATTCTACCCACTCATGCGCGAGTCCCACTCAAATCCAACC
>WNWK01035303.1:0-19869 GCA_009830355.1 Cherax destructor | reverse complement strand
TTAACTGACAATTTACTGCTGTCGGATTGTCAATTGTAGTGAAAACTAGGGTTTGTAGAGGTTAAATTGATAAAGAAATTAGTTTTAATAACACTAATCGCGGAAAATGAGTACAGACTGCATTATTCGAGGTCAGTGAGGCCAGAATCTCTGAGGAACTTTTTCAGCTCATGTTCAGTGGAAATAGTATATCTCCTCCCTGTTGGCTCTTTTTTAACAGCAATTTTTCCATCTCTTGCAAAGCACTGGTGAATTTTCCTGCAATGTCATTGATGTCAGCTATGGTCTGTATACCTTGTACATGTACTGTACTTGTAGTAAATAAAAATGTTATTACTAAATTCCTTCCCTTTTTTTTTTTTAGGTGGAGAATGGAAGGAAATGTAACTTTTATTATTACGGGAATCTGACAAGCTTTCATTATTCTTACATTGTTCTTTTGTGACGTTCTTTCATTATGTTATTCTTTCATTACATTCTTACATTATTCTTTCATTAGCTACTGTTACATTATTCTTTCATTAGCTACTGTTACATTATTCTTTCTTTAGCTACTGTTACATTATTCTTTTATAATCTCCTCTCTTACATTATTCTTTCATTAGCTACTGTCTTATAATATTCTTTCAAAAGCAAATCATATGAATGTCAGGAAATGGTTTAAGAAATAAGCCAGAAAACGATAGGGCATATTTATTATGTTGAACTGTTTTGGTCCTGGACCGTGATTAGGGTCTCGGGACCGAAATGTTTTTCTAATAAATGCACCCAGTTTTCGTTTTAAATTACAATCTCTATTCAGTTACAATACTGATGATCATTGAATCAGTTTGAAATGATTTGTAATTCTTTTTTAATTGATCATTTACTCCTTAGCGACCTTTCTTATTGTATTTACGATTGTAGTTAACCATCTTCGATAATTTACATGTATGTTATCCCAGTCAGGTGGAAACATTTGGGCGTGTTTCTTTATATATGTCCGCTTTCACCTAGCAATAAGTAGGTACCCAGGTGTTAGTCGACAGGTTTGGGTGGCATCCTGGGAGACAAGATTGAAGGACCCTAATGGAAATAAAGCCGTCTTCGATGACGCACTGACTTTCTTGGGTTATCCTGGGTGGCTAACCCTCTGGGGTTAAAAATCCAAACAAAATCATCTCTCCTCACTTAATTGCATAAGAAGGCCTGTGTCTAGATCTTAAGTACAGTGGACCCTCAGTTTTCGTTGATAATTCTTTCCAGAATGCTGTTCGAGTGCCGTTACTGAACGAATTTGTTCACTTAAGGACGAATGTAAATTAGATTAGTCGTTTCAGACCCCCAAAAATACACTTACAAAAGCACTTACAAAAATACACTTACATAATTGTTCGAGTTTAGAGCTGTACAAAAACCGAGGGTCCACTGTACTGTAATATTTAAGCCTCATGATTACTTTCCCAAAATGCTTTGCATAATCATTTATGCCTACTAATGTTTTATTACATGTAAACTACATTATTTGCACTACATAAATGAAAAGTGTATTGTATTTCTGCTCTGACATAGTGGAGGAAAACTCCATGCACAGTTTTAAGAGTAGGAATAAAAGGACCCATGAGGCTGTGGGGAAGTGAATCTGCAAGAGGCAAGGGCCAGGAGCTAAGTTAGTTTGATATCTTTATTATGCACCCCATACCCATCCTGTGGGCTGAGCAAGTTACAAAGGTAATGAACTCAAAAGTTACAAAGGTAATGAACTCACAAGTTACAAAGGTAATGAACTCACAAGCTACAAAGGTAATGAACTCACAAGCTACAAAGGTAATGAACTCATAAGTTACAAAGGAAACGAACTCACAAATTACAAAGGTAATGAACTCACAAGCTACAAAGGTAATGAACTCACAAGCTACAAAGGTAATGAACTCACAAGTTACAAAGGTAATGAAACATGTAAGTAAATTTACTTACTTACGTTTATACATGGTTACAATCATGAACAAATTATAAAGTAATGAACAATTCACTAGTCTACACCCGGTCACAACTGTAATGAGTTCTTGGTGCAAATTTTAATTGTTGGGTCACACACACACACATACATACACACATACATATACACGCGCACACAGTTCCACACAAGAGATTAGTGCAGAAGCTGGAGGACCAGGCAGGGATAACAGGGAAGGCACTACAATGGATCAGGGAATACCTGTCAGGAAGACAGCAGCTAGTCATGGTACGTGGCGAGGTGTCAGAGTGGGCGCCGGTGACGAGTGGGGTTTCACACGGGTCAGTCCTAGGACTGGTGCTGTTTCTGGTATTTGTGAACGACATGACAGAAGGAATAGACTCCGAAGTGTCCCTGTTTGCAGATGATGTGAAGTTGATGAGAAGAATTCAATCGGACGAGGACCAGGCAGAACTACAAAAAGGAGTGTTTTTATTGCATTCTTGTCGAAAAAAGCTGGGAAAGAAGGTAGTAGCGATCAGTGGGGAGGCACTGCGAGGTACAGGTTGAGATGTTTTCTTTAAGAGTCACTTTCCTTGTGTCTGTATTTTCTGTGTAAAGAGGTGTCTTGTGTGACACTATGTTTTGAGGTGTCTTGTGTGACACTATGTTATGAGGTGTCTTGTGTGACACTATGTTATGAGGTGTCTTGTGTGATACTATGTTATGAGGTGTCTTGTGTGACAGTATGTTATGAGGTGTCTTGTGTGACACTATGTTATGAGGTGGATCTGGACAGGCTGCAAGCCTGGTCCAGCAATTGGCTCCTGGAGTTCAACCCCACCAAGTGCAAAGTCATGAAGATTGGGGAAGGGCAAAGAAGACCGCAGACGGAGTACAATCTAGGGGGCCAGAGACTACAAACCTCAATCAAGGAAAAAGATCTTGGGGTGAGTATAACACCGGGCACATCTCCTGAGGTGCACATCAACCAAATAACTGCTGCAGCATACATGCACCTAGCAAACCTAAGAACAGCATTCCGACATCTTAATAAAGAATCGTTCAGGACCCTGTACACTGTGTACGTTAGGCCCATACTGGAGTATGCAGCACCAGTTTGGAACCCACATCTAGCCAAGCACGTAAAGAAGCTAGAGAAAGTGCAAAGGTTTGCAACAAGACTAGTCCCGGAGCTAAGGGGTATGTCCTACGAGGAGAGGTTAAGGGAAATCGACCTGATGAGACTGGAGGACAGGAGAGGATAGGGGGGACGTGATAATGACATATAAAATACTGAGAGGAATTGACAAGGTTGACAGAGACAGAATGTTCCAGAGATGGGACACAGCAACAAGGGGACACAGTTGGAAGTTGAAGACTCAGATGAATCACAGGGATGTTAGGAAGTATTTCTTCAGTCACAGAGTTGTCAGGAAGTGGAATAGCTTGGGAAGCGATGTAGTGGAGGCAGGTTCTATACATAGCTTTAAGAAGAGGTATGATAAAGCTCATGGCGCAGGGAGAGTGACCCAGTAGCGGCCAGTGAAGAGGCGGGGCCAGGAGCTATGTCTCGACCCCTGCAACCACAACTAGGTGAGTACACATACACATACACACACACACATATATACAGTGGACCCCCGAGTTTCGTAAACCCCGGAAATCGTACAGTTATGTAAGTATAATATTGTAAGTGCTTGTGGAAGTGTATTTTTGGGGGTCTGAAATAGACTAACCTACGTGACATTTTTCCTTAAGGGAGTAAATTCGTTCGGTAATGGTGCTTGAGCAGACTTCAGGAGTGAAGTTTTTACGAAACTCGGGGGTCCACTGTACATACACACACACACACACATATATACATACACACACACACACACATATATACATACACACACACACACACACGCACATACAACGTCTCGACCTATGCAAGCTCATGTAAGTGTGTGTATATAGGTAAGATAAGATTCGTAGATACGTAAATGGTTCGGAGAACCAACAAGTTGATGAACTGATTACATCAACTCCAGGCTGAGGGACTGATTACCTCAAACTCCTTCTCATCTTCACAATTCTTCTTTGTATTGGACTGATGAAGCCACTGTGTGCCAGAACGTTTCCTCAGTAAAGATACACAAGTGTTGCACATGTCTCTTAATTTATCAAGATAAGATTTGTTTAAAGTTTTAACCTGGGTGGATGGCTAACCCCAGACAGACAGTGCATCATCAAGTACTGTCTTATTTCCATGGGGGTCCTTCAGTCTTGTCCCCGCAGGATTCGACCCTCACCAGTCAACTGACACCCAGGAACCTACTTACTGCTAGGTGAAGAGGGACAGCAGGTGTAAGGGTTTCCACCCATGCTGGGGATTGAACCACAGACACTCAGTGTGTGAGGCGAGTGCTCTAATAATAATAATAATAATAATATCTTTATTTCTACAAGTACATGTACAAGGTATACAGGCCTAGCTGACATCAATGACATACTACCATATAGAAAGCCCCTGGTTATGCAGAGCATTTCAGGCAAATTAGGTCAATTTTGTCCCAGAATGCGACCCACACCAGTCGACTGACACCCAGGTACCCATTTTATACTGATGGGTGAACATGGACAGCAGGTGTCTCATGGAAATACATCCTAATGTTTTCCAGCTGTACCGGGGATTTGAACTCCAGACCTCAGTGTGTGAGGTGAGTGCGCTAGCGATCGTGCTACGGGACACTATTATAAGTATACTCTTGACTTACCTGGGTTATGTAAATTTATGTAAAACAAAGTCAAAGAAAAAGTTATAGGTTTGGCTAGGAAAAAGTAAAAAGTCAGTGTAGATAAGGTAAAGTATTAAAGTAGAAACAGCTTATATCATTTTAAATGTACAAGGCATACACATTGTGACAGCATGCTTGTACAGTGGTACCCCGAGTTTCGTACTTTATTCGTTCCAGAAGGCTGTTCGAGTGCCGTTACCGAACGAATTTGTTCCCATAAGGAATAATGTAAATTAGATTAGTCCGTTTCAGACCCCCAAAAATACACTTACAAAAGCACTTACAATAATACACTTACATTATTGTTCGAGTTGGGAGCAGTACGAAACTCGGGGTACCACAGTACAGTGGTCCCTCGGTTTTCGCCGAAAATTTGTTCCAGAATGCTGCTCAAGTGCCATTACCGAACGAATTTACTTCCTTAAGAAATAATGTCACGTAGGTTAGTCTATTTCAGACCCCCAAAAATACACTTGCAACAGCACTTACGAAAATACACTTACATAAATGTTCGAGTTTGGAGATGCACGAAAACCGAGGGACCACTGTAGTTGGAAGCAATGTCAGCGAACCTAACCTAACTAAGCCAGCCTAACAACCTAATCTAATCTAACCTAAGCGAGCCTAACATAACCTAATCTAACTTAAGTAGACATTAAGTTTATAATATTTAGAGGTTTGCATACATACAAATAATTTTGTTTACGTACAATGGTCTTGAGGAACACAAATCTCATGGACATAAAAAAAATTATTTATATTATGTAGATTTAAATTACAGTAATCCAGTAGTCAAACAATGCAACTTCCAAATTAAATTACAATGGTACCTCGGTTAACGATTGTCCCCAAACTCGCCCTTTTATGTAAGTTTATTTTTTTAAATGCTTTTGTAAGTGTATTTTTGGGGGTCTAAAACGACTAGTCTATTTTACATTATTCCTTATGGGGATAAATTCGTTTGGTAATGGCACTTGAACAGCATTCTGGAACGAAAAAATATTGTTAACCGAGGTACCACTGTATTTACATTCTGTGACTATATTGTTTTTCTTACTTTTGGCCTGTCACAGCCATTTTTTTTCTTTTGGCCTGTCATAGCCATTTCATTACATAAAAGAAAATATTAAAAAAATTAAATGCAGCCTCTTCTCACTTAACGACGGAGTTTTGTTCCTACGACCACGTCAGAAAACATTCCTCACTAAGCGAGGAGCATACTATAATGGTAGTGGGTTTGTGTCAACCATCTTTGATATTGTTTTAATGTTACCTTTGCACCATTTATAACATTTTTAGTACATTTTTAAATGTTTATACAGTACTGTACTGTATATTGTAATAAACAGAATAGAGGAAATCAGCTCTAATATATGTACATTATTTATTTATGCATACTGATCAGAGAGCCCATCGTAAGTCCGAGTCATCAGTAAACGAGTACAGTGGTTCCCCGAGTTTCGGCCATAATTCGTTCCAGAAGGCTGTTTGAGTGCCGTTACCGAACGAATTTGTTCCCATAAGGAATAATATAAATTAGATTAGTCTGTTTCAGACCCCCAAAAATAAACTCTCAAAAGCACTTACAATAATACACTTACATAATTGTTCGAGTTGGGAGCTGTACGAAACTTGGGGTACCACTGTATGTCGCCAAGTGAGGAAAGGCTGTAATTTATTTCAAAAGTGCCATACAAGTACAGTAGTTATACATGTGAAATAATGGCATTGTGTTTGATCATAATATGGTACAGATGGAATTAGACACAATATAAGGCTCTTGAGATAGCCTCTAATTTTGCAAATGCATTTCGAGCAAACTAATCATAAGTCTTGCTATCTACTTACATGTAAACCTACAATAAAATTTAAGGAGCTGGGTTGGTAATGCACTCGGCTCACACATTGTGTGTTCATTGTTCGATCCCCGGTACTGTTGGAAACATTTGGTGAGTTTCCTTAAGATACCTGCTGTCCCTGTTCACCTAGCAGTAAGTAGGTATCTGGGTGTTAGCCAACTGGTGTGGGTCGCATCCTGGAGGACAAGATTAACCTAAGTTACCTGAAATGCTCTGCACAACCAGGGGCTTTCTAAATAATATATCATTGATGTCAGCTATGGTCTGTAGCTATAAAGATGAGGCCTGGTCACAGACCGGGCCGCGGGGGCGTTGTCCCCCGGAACTCTCTCCAGGTAAACTCCAGGTAATGATCTTTGTACTTAATTATCAAATCTTCAGGCACCTTAATTATCTTATTGTTATTTTTCAGGGAAAATTTATTTTTAGAAATTAGAATATGAAAATTACAGGTACAGTGGTACCTCGGTTAACGATGGTCCCCAAACTTGCCCTTTTATGTAAGTTTATTTTTTTAAATGCTTTTGTAAGTGTATTTTTGGGGGTCTAAAAGGACTAGTCTATTTTACATTATTCCTTATGGGGATAAATTCGTTTGGTAATGGCACTTGAACAGCATTCTGGAACGAAAAAATATCTTTAATCGTGGTACCACTGTACTTCTCACTTAACCGAGTTCTGTTCCTAAGAGTAGGTTGGTAAGCGAATTGGTCATTAAGCGAGGAGCTGCCCCTTACTGATATTTCAAGCATACTGTACTGATAGTGGGTTTGTCAACCTTTGCACCATTTATAACATTTTTAGTATACAGTGGTGCCTTGACTTAGGAGTGCCCCAGCTTATGAGTTTTCCGAGTTATGGGCCATCGCTCGATCGATTTTTTGCATTGAATTGCGAGCCAAAATCCAAGTTATGAGCCACCACCACTAGTTGGTGCAGCGAACGCCACAACATCCACCCAGCCCAGCAATCCTGTGTCGATCAGTGCACATGTTTACTTCACCATGGAAGCATCTATGCGTTTTGTGCATTTTCTGCAGTTATTTTGCCAAATTTCTTTTTTCTAACCATGGGTCCTAAGAAAGTAGGTGCAAAGGACAGTGCTGAGAAGAGGATGATGTCCATTGAATTAAAGCATGAAATCATAGAAAAACATAAGTGAGGTGTGCGTGTAGTTGACTTGGCGAGGCAGTACAAGGTAGTACTTCGTGCCCTGTGCCTTCTCGCAGAGAAGGCACGAGGCATTTACACTGATTTACTTCCGAGATATTCACCCAAAATGTAGGCCGGTCTCCTGACTCAGGAAAAAAAAATCTGAGAAAATCGCTTTTGTTTCAGTGTTTTCCTTATGAAACTAGTGATCTAGTGCAGTTAGACTCACAAACACTCCATTTTCTCTTATAATAACACCTCAGAAGGGCAAGAATGGGAAGATATGGTCAGAGCAATAATTATTTTTAACTCGGGAGTGGCCGCCACCACTCGTCACATAATGACATAAAGTAGTTAGTTAGTTTGATATCTTTATTATGCACCCCATATCCATCCTGTGGGCGGTAGTCAAAAGATTACAGAGGTACATAATGGGTTCAGGGACTGGACCCCAAAGTTTTGATAGCTGAGCAAGTTACAAAGGTAATGAACTCACAAGTTACAAAGGTAATGAACTCACAAGTTACAAAGGTAATGAACTCACAAGTTACAAAGGTAATGAACTCACAAGTTACAAAGGTAATGAACTCACAAATTACAAAGGTAATGAACTCACAAGTTACAAAGGTAATGAACTCACAAGTTACAAAGGTAATGAACTCACAAGTTACAAAGGTAATGAACTCACAAGTTACAAAGGTAATGAACTCACAAGTTACAAAGGTAATGAACTCACAAGTTACAAAGGTAATGAACTCACAAGTTACAAAGGTAATGAACTCACAAGTTACAAAGGTAATGAACTCACAAATTACAAAGGTAATGAACTCACAAGTTACAAAGGTAATGAACTCACAAGTTACAAAGGTAATGAACTCACAAGTTACAAAGGTAATGAACTCACAAGTTACAAAGGTAATGAACTCACAAGTTACAAAGGTAATGAACTCACAAGTTACAAAGGTAATGAACTCACAAGTTACAAAGGTAATGAACTCACAAGTTACAAAGGTAATGAACTCACAAGTTACAAAGGTAATGAACTCACAAGTTACAAAGGTAATGAACTCACAAGTTACAAAGGTAATGAACTCACAAGTTACAAAGGTAATGAACTCACAAGTTACAAAGGTAATGAACTCACAAATTACAAATGTAATGAACTCACAAGTTACAAAGGTAATGAACTCACAAGTTACAAAAGTAATGAACTCACAAGTTACAAAGGTAATGAACTCACAAGTTACAAAGGTAATGAACTCACAAGTTACAAAGGTAATGAACTCACAAGTTACAAAGGTAATGAACTCACAAGTTACAAAGGTAATGAACTCACAAGTTACAAAGGTAATGAACTCACAAGTTACAAAGGTAATGAACTCACAAGTTACAAAGGTAATGAACTCACAAGTTACAGAGGTAATGAACTCACAAGTTACAGAGGTAATGAACTCACAAGTTAGACGTAATGAACTCACAAGTTACAGATGTAATGAACTCACAAGTTACAGAGGTAATGAACTCACAAGTTACAGAGGTAATGAACTCACAAGTTACAGAGGTAATGAACTCACAAGTTACAGAGGTAATGAACTCACAAGTTACAGAGGTAATGAACTCACAAGTTACAGAGGTAATGAACTCACAAGTTACAGAGGTAATGAACTCACAAGTTACAGAGGTAATGAACTCACAAGTTACAGAGGTAATGAACTCACAAGTTACAGAGGTAATGAACTCACAAGTTACAGAGGTAATGAACTCACAAGTTACAGAGGTAATGAACTCACAAGTTACAGAGGTAATGAACTCACAAGTTACAAAGGTAATGAATCATGTAAGTAAATTTACTTACTTACGTTTATACATGGTTACAATCATGAACAAATTATAAAGTAAAGAGCAATTCTCTAGTCTACACCAGGTCACAACTGTAATGAGTTATTGGTGCAAATTTTAATTGTTGGGTCACACACACACACACATACATACATACATATATACACACACACATACACACACACATACACACACACATACTAGGACATATAGCCCCGGTGGCCTAGTGGTAAAGCTCTTGCTTCACGCACGGAGGGCCCGGGTTCTATTCCCGGCGGGGCGGAAACATTTCGAAGTGTTTCCTTACATACACACACATACATACAACAGGCCTAGTGTCTAATCGACATGTGCCTAGGACAAAATGGTAACTAACATACAGTAGACCGTCATTTAACGCTGTAGTTACGTTCCTGAAAACGCCGTGGTAAGTATAACCATGTTAGATGAACTGAAGAACTTATGGGAAAAATAGGGTTACGTTCCTAGGAACCCCAAAAAAGCAAAACAACTTTTTTTTAGGCCTCTACATCTTACAAAAATAAAAGTGAATATGTAATTGTAGTTCATTGTCGTGATGTATTATGTTGCTTTTACTGCATAAGATTACAAATGCAACAGAACTAATAGTATTTCTTACCTTAAATTGTGGGTGCTTGTGTTTGTGGATGATTGTGGAGAGTGGAGAGTTACGCTGTGGCCCTACTGGGCTGAGGTGGATGGTAGAGGTTCTGGTACTGAAGTCGATGGTTGTACAGGAGTGTGCATAAATTCTGTAATAGATTTCTGTTCTAGTTTACCCTACAGTACATTATACAATTGACAGTAAAGCATCAGCTGCTCTAGACACTGTTTCAGGGTCCTCTTCGGTGAAAATGTATAACTTTAAGTCATTCATCAAGTCAGTAAGTCAGTCAGTCAAGTCATTAAGTCAATCAGTCAGTCAAAATCAGTCAGTCAAGTCATTCAGTCAGTCAATCAAGTTAGTCAATCATTCAGTCAAATCATTCAGTCAGTCAAATCATTCAGTCAGTCAAATCATTCAGTCAGTCAAGTCATTCAGTCAGTCAAGTCATTCAGTCAGTCAAGTCATTCAGTCAGTCAATCAGTCAGTCAAGCTCATTCAGTCAGTAAGTCAGTCATTCAAGTAAGTCAGTCAGTCAGTCACACAAACTCATGTTTACCTCATTTTATGTGCACAAAGTGAGCTTCATTGTGGCCACATGTTATCTCTTGTCTAATATCTCTGTTTTCTTAGTTAATTGCCACTTTCAGTAACACTGGTATGCCTACTGGGTGTCATGATTGCTTGGCAGATATGCAGTAGGGCCCCACTTATATGGCAGGTTAGGTTCCAGGCTAGTGCCTTAAAGCAGACATCGCTGAAAAGCAGAACACCATTTTTTTCCACTTCTAAATGCATGTAAATGCCAGATAACAAGCTTACACTAACTTATATTAAGTTAGCAATAGCACTAGGCATTAAAAAACACAATAAAAAGTAAGATACACAAAGAGTACACTTATTACTTACCTTAAAGTATTAACATTGATGTGTGAGAAGTGAGTGGCAGGGTATTGTCTAAAACAAGTAAAACATTAAAAGGAATTTTCTTTTCCTTGCAGTAAGCCTCAACTGTAGGCTTAAAATAGTCTGTGAACCAATTTATGAAAAGATCAGTAATCATCCAAGCTTTCGAATTGGATTTAGTATAATAAACAGGGAGGCTACCTTTTGCATAGTTCTTTAGGGCCCTAGGATTCTCTGAGTGATAAATTATCATAGGTTTTAACTTGCAATCCCCAGCAGCATTAGCTCCTAGCAAGAGTGTTAGCTGACACTCTTGGGTAATCCTGGGTTCTCTACACATATGCTGCTATATGTAACTGTATTTGATGGCTATCTCAGCGATCAACATATACCTTGTTAGTAAGTTTATTCAGGTATACACAAATACAGTTACATAGATTATCATACATAGCAGAATATGCGTAGAGAACCTAGGATAACCCAAAAAAGTCAGTTCACTGAATTTAATCATTTCTAACTTGGCACTTAAAGTAAGAGGCTTACAACTCCTCTTTTTATCACAACTAAGCTTAGACGCCATAGTCAATGAGAGCCAACTAGTTAATGAAAGAGTAAACGAGAGAGAGAACGAGATACGGAGTTCAGACAAGGTAAAAAAACAAACTGAACAGGTAGTGGCCGATCACTCAGTCAGGCGAAATGAATGCAATTAATACGTGTCCACTTTTAGTTCATTCACATACGTTTGTAAGAGTTTGTGAAACTTTTACCTCAAAATAATTTTTTTTATTATAATAATAATTACCTCACAATACAAATACTCTTACATTGTGTACAAGTTGTACAAGTTAGTACAAAATAAACAAACAGCAACACTCCCATTCTCATGCAACACACTATTTTTAGAGTTAATGATATTATTATTATTATTATCATAATAAAAAATAAGCGCTAAACCCACAATGGTCGTGAATAGCTATATATAGAGTGAAGGCATATGAAAGGAATATTTTTGTACAGTTATCCCTCAGTGTTTGACTAGAGAAAACGTAATTCTTCTGACACTCTCTTCAAAGTCGCTTGGTAAACAAATCTCATATATGTCAATTTTTATTCTGTGGGTGTATGTATCATGTTTATATGCTATGTAACGTGTTTTTTAAATAACTTTGAAGAAAATATCATAGATGAATTAATGAAAATGACTATATTAATGTAAAATAAGACATTTGATGTTTCCAAGAATGATTATTATTAGTACGTATTACATAATGTTTTCCCTCTGCCCGGCAACACCATAGCATATAAACAGCATGTTTATATGCTTTGTAACGTGTTTCTTATATAATTTTGAAGAAAATATCATAGATGGATTAATAAAAATGTCTATATTAACGTAAAATAAGACATTTGATGTGCCCAAGAGTGATTATTATTAGTATTACGTAATGTTTTCCCTCCGCCCGGCAAATACACCTACATAGCATATAAACATAGCATATAAACAGCATTTTTATATGCTATGTAACGTGTTTCTTATATAATTTTGAAGAAAATATCATAGATGGATTAATGAAAATGTCTATATTGACGTAAAATTGGACATTTAATGTGCCCAAGAGTGATTATTACACAATAGAGAGATGTGCTCACGAAAAATGTAAACAAACCGGGTGGTGCGCGCCATATCTGAAAGACCGCTCGCCGTATACAAAAGTTTTGGTCATAATTTGAACTCGCCGTATGAACAAAACGCCGAAAGGTGAAACTCCGAAAAGCGGGGCCCTACTGTACAAGATATGGTAATTAAAAGATCAAAACACAATTCACAAACACAGCTAGCTAGTAGCAGAGAAGAGGAACTCGACACGTATGAAGTACGAATGCTGGGATGGTGGTGTCAGGAGTGTCGGGGGGGGGGGGAGAAGGTGGCAGGAGGTCTCCTCTGCTGATCACAACAAGGCGGCCGCTTGAGGAAAAGGGAAATTTTTTCCCCCTCCCGCAAACTGAACCGTGTTAAATTTACAAAGCATTGTATAAAATTGTGCCGCAATTCTTCAATCGTGCTATAATCGAATCGTGCCAAGTAAACTTGTGTTAAATGACGGTCTACTTTATTTTATTCATTCTAGAGTACCTATCATGTTTCTATGTTATGTATATTGTTTATTATGTCATATTAGATCAATTGTGATAGATAAGCTGTAGAGTTGATATTAGCGTTATATTGAAGTATTTTCTCCTGCCTCCCGAGAGTCAGGAATTCCGCTGGAATGGATTAATGGCATTTCAGTTAATTTCAATGAAGAAAATTGATTTGATATACGAGCAAATTGAGTTACGAGCTGGTTCACAGAACGAATTAAACTCGTAAGTCAAGGTACCACTGTATTATAAACAGAACTAGCATTAAAAAATAATAAAAAAGTAAAATACACATACAGTGGAACCCCGAGTGATCATTCCAAATAACGATTTTTTCGGGTAATGATTGCTTTTTACGGTCAATATTTTTCTCGTGTAGCGATCTTTACTCGGGTAGCGATACGTACCAGACCTGTTCGCCTGCCCTGCGCTTGCGCGCCTCCGCCCAGGACGGCAGTCTCGCGTTGTTTACACTTGAGTGAACAATACCCAGCACGCTCTTTCAAACATTCACAATACATTTGTTGTCTTTTTTGGTGGTTTAGTGATTGTCACTGAAATAAGTCACCATGGGTCCAAAGAAGCTTCCTAGTGGCACCCCAGTGGTAGCATTCATGCAGGGAGTGTAGCAGGCATGCAGGGAGTGTAGTAGGCATGCAGGGAGTGTAGCATTCATGCAGGGAGTGTAGCATTCATGCAGGGAGTGTAGCATTCATGCAGGGAGTGTAGCATTTATGCAGGGAGTGCAGCATTTATGCAGGGAGTGTAGCATTTATGCAGGGAGTGTAGCATTTATGCAGGGAGTGTAGCATTCATGCAGAGAGTGTAGCAGGCATGCAGAGAGTGTAGCAGGCATGCAGGGAGTGTAGCAGGCATGCAGGGAGTGTAGCAGGCATGCAGGGAGTGTAGCAGAAAGGCAGGGAGTGGGGATTCCCCTTCCAAACACTAAGTACTCCCTCACTCCTCCTCCCTATCTTCCAGATGCCAGCAAGTCTCTTCAATAAAGGTAAGTAAATGTTATTTTCAATGTTTATTTCAATATTTATTTATAAATTTAATATTGTATGTAGTATTTATGTGTGTTTTCTGTATGTAAAACTATAGTTATTCTTTAAAAAATGTATTTTTTGTGAATATTTTTGGATGTCTGGAACGGATTAATTGTACGTATTTACATTATTTCTTATGGGAAATAAGGTTTCGAATAACGATTAAGATCGTTAGTCGAGTGTCCACTGTACAGTACACTGGTCGGAGAGCTGGTCGTAAGTCTGAGCAGACGTTAAACATGTAGGTCGTTAAGTGAGGAGTACCTGTACTTTGAATATTTGCTGCTTTGAGAATTTGAGGTCTCGAACTGAATGCCATGTAATGTAAAAAAAACTGTACCTATAAACTTCCTAGAATATAACAAGGGCTGTGGAGTCGGCACATAAAATCTTCAACTCCAACTTCTTTATTTATGGCACCTCCGACTCCTTTAATTACATCTTTCCGACTCCAACTCCAGTAACCCAAGAATTACTTCCGACTCCGACTCCACAGCCCTGACTATAACCCAAATAATTTTTCTTATAACCATGTACAGTGATATATTTAATCTACTTACATATACAGTAGACCCTCATTTAGCATGACTTTATGTTGCGCGTTTTGGGTATTACGCGATTGAATAATTGTGGCACATTTTTATCTAACACGACGTAAACCTTATATTACGCGATTCGCTGGAGGGGAAGAATTTTGAGTGCGCGGTCGCCTGCAGTGTGTTAAACCATTGAGTCAGTGGGGGAGTCCTACTGCTATCCCCAGCCACCCTCACCCACCCACGCATCCCTCCCAGCGTTCAGTTTGGTTCATACACGTGCAGGACAACAATAATCGGGAAGATCGCTGTGTTTATTTACATACATTTTCTCATTTTCACTGCATTTTGATAAATCTGCCAAGCAATCATTTCACCCAGTAAGCATACAAGTGTTCCAGCAAGTGATAAGAAAAGGTTTAAGCATTCAAGTCTAGGAATTACAAAGAAAATCGAGATATTAGATAAGCTTAAGAGTGGCTCACGTGTGGTGGATATAGTCAGGGCCTACAATTAGGAAGAATGAGGCGAATATACGAGCTTGTGTAATGAATAACCCAAAATGTGACCTCATGAAAAGAATGACACGTAGGTCCCAACAAGTAAATAAAACAGAAAACTTGTTGCTTGAGTGGATCGAACAGAAAACAAAGAAAGGTGCACCACTTAATTTCATCTTAATTTGGGAAAAGGCCTTACAGTTGTTTAAAGCAGTGTGTGATAAGGAAGGAAGGCCTGAAAACGAGTGTGTGTTTAGCGCAGGCTGGTTTCACAACTTTAAGTTGCATAATAAGTTACATAATATTAAGTTTTCTGGTGAAAGTGCTTCAGCTGATCATACAGCAGCAAGTAATTTCCCTGCTGAATTTCAGGAACTTATTTCTGAGGGTGCCTATGAGCCACATCAAGTGTTTAATGCTGATGAGACAGGTGTTTTCTGGAAGAAAATGCCAACACGAACTTATATCACTCAGCAAGAGAAAAGTGCACCGGGCTTCAAGGCAGCAAAGGATCCCTTCACCTTGCTCCTTTGCGGTAATGCATCAGGTGATTTCAAATGTAAGCCCATGGTTATTTACCGCTCTAAGACTCCTCGTGCTTTGAAAGGTGTGGATAAAAACACCTTACCAGTAATTTGGAGGTCAAACCAGTCAGCATGGATGACAGAGGAAATATTTATTGACTGGTTTAAGCATCACTTTATTCCTGAAGTCAAGTTTTACCTGCACAGCAAGAACCTTGCATTCAAGGCTCTCTTCATTCTTGATAATTCCCGTACTCATCCACAAGCTTTGCTGGATGTGACCCCACATGTAAAAGTTGTATTTTTACCTCCAAATACAACATCTCTGATACAACCACTGGACCGAGGAGTTATTCAGACATTCAAGTGTAACTACACAAAAATAGTTATAAAAAAACTAGTTGCATCAATGGACTCTGACTCCAACCTGGCAGTACCAAGCTTCTGGAGAAAATTTAACATTGCAGATGCCATCAGCTATGCTAGAAGTGCATGGAATGAAGTGCCCCAATCAACATTAAATGCAGGCTGGGGAAAGTTATGGCCTTCTGTAGTTAATTGTTTCACTTGTTTTCCCTTGCTTGAGAGTCAGGTTCAGGAAATTGTTCAGCTGGCAAGGAGATTACCAGGTGATGGTTTTGAAGATATGAATGAAGAAGATGTGAATGAACTCTTAGAAGATGATGATGATGAAGACAGGAGTCCAGAGGAAATGTTAGCAGAGTTCGATGCACAGATACAAGGGAGGGAGATAACAGAAGAAGATGAAGAAGAACCTGAAGAAAAACAGTTAACCCTTTGGGGGTCGACAGGCCTTCTCAGGAAAGTGTTCCTGGGGTCGAAATTTTTTTGGAAAAAAAAAAAAAAAAAAAATTTCTTGTGAAATAATAGAGAATCTTTTTCCGATCATAACACCACCAAAATTATGAAATTTGATTGAAAACTAACGTAATTATACTTTCGCAAAGTTAGCGGTAGCCATGACACTTCCGCATCGGCGATTTTGCCCACTTTGAGCCCTATTTTCGACAAATTCCAATGTTTTAGTCTCTTAAAATTATAGCTATTTCACTAGAACTCCACTTCTTCTATTGATTGAGTACGAGAAACCGCCTATTTACCAATTTCATCTACCCAAAATAGTGGTCAGAAAATGGCAATTTTCCAATTTCACACAAATTTCAAACGATGCCAATTTCAAAATAGGATCCAGAGTAAACAAGGCACACATTACTGGCACTAAAATAACATGTTCTCTGGTCATTAGTTACGTCTCCAGGTCCCTGTTCCATTACTTTTGCTTTTCATTTTGAATTTTTATTCTCACAAAAAATAGAAGATTTACTGTTATGTACGTATACAACTGCATCATTGTAAAAATGGTATAAATAATATCAGATCACTTGTGCATGAATATAAGACTCGCCAGTTGATGTGTATTGGAGGCATGGTGTGATTTGTTTACTCTTGAACATTGTCAAAAATTGAACATTTTTGCTACTTTGAGCTCAATTTCAAGGTACTTGTGTTACAAAATGACACGATATCTATTAGTAATAGACATCTCCAGTGAACACTAGAAAGGATAGCCCTTCTAGCATCCAGCCTGTTACTGGGCTTTTGTAACAAAGTCAGTATCCTGGTTCAGTTATCCGACATATTATTAATATCACCATTGGATTCCAACTGGTAGGATACTAAATAAAACAGATGGTTTTAAAATGTTTATTATCAAAGTGAGAAAATCTAGGGTAGCAAAGTAAATCAAATATAAAGATATTAATTAAAATATCAATTAGGAGGTTAATTAGGAGGTTAGCTCCTACACTGCTCTCATATACAATAATGCTGTGCTGAGGGCACATATATCCAAATGACTCTAAAGTACCATCAGGTACAATGTCAGTAAGTACAATACAGTGTAATACAGATATATGCAAATAAGAATATATGTTTGTATGAGTGAGCACCAGGTAACTCTAAGACTCGACTCAACCAGTGTCCGACTGAACTTCTCATAAGCTAGCTCTCTAACAAACTGACAATCAGAACAGCTTGATTGACCAGTAAAATGACCAATTCGCATAACAGCAATATAACAGGCAACAGCAACACAGCGTCAGGAACCAGGAGATAGAAAAACGACCCTAACTGGGGACCATCAATAGATCCTCCAAAACAGTCAAAAAACTCCCTTTCTACTGAAGCTAGGTTCAGCATAAACAATCCCAAACTGTGGCGGTGCACAGATGCCTTATCGAATTAGGTCAGGAGCTGTAGCAAGAGACCTGAGTTATTAAAGTGTCAATGTGACACACAACACGGTAAAACGTCGAAAATCACTGTCTAGTCTATCCTCTGTGAACAGAGTTACACAGAATTCTGAGAAGTATGTTTCGTCTCACCACCGAACACATACTCTACCACACAGAGTCTAAATGGCGAGAAAACAAGCAGAGACAGGAGAGAGGTGTTGTCTCAACGATGTCCAGCTGCGTAGTGCTCTCGAGGAAGGAGCAGTGCCACCCACCTCGGGTGGAATCACGTGACTCCTCCCAGCAACAAGCCTAGTGTCATAATTTATAATAATACATCCTACTCAAATAAAAGCTAAGTCAAATATTAGTCCAATAATAGTATAAAGCACGATACTAACGATTTAGCTATTATCGAGAATATCAGCAATATAAAATTATAGAAAATGGAAATATACATTATACAATATTCTGGGGCCGCAATAGCCCCTGTTCCATTACTTTTGTTTTTCATTTTGAATTTTTATTCTCACAAAAAACAGAAGATTTACTGTTATGTATACAACTGCATCATTGTAAAAATGGTATAAATAATATCAGAGCACTTGTGCATGAATATAAGACTCGCCAGTTGATGTGTATTGGAGGCATGGTGTGATTTGTTTACTCTTGAACATCGTCAAAAATCGAACATTTTTGCTACTTTGAGCTCAATTTCAAGGTATTTGTCATTGTCATACCAATCAAAATCATCTCTATTTCTGTAATATATCTTCCATTCTATCAAATGAGACCAAGAAAACGAGAATACATCAATAAATACCATACAAAAATCGACTGCAAAGTAGCTGTTTTAATCGAAAAAAACGGTCAGAGTTTTTTTTCTCTCATTATGCAGTGTGTACTGCAGGATTTTTTTTATACTGCGCACACTGACCACACAGACCCATTCTTTCATATGTATGCCTACCAGACGTTTTCTGCTTAAATTGAGGCCGCTAGAATTTGGGCGTACTAGTACGGCACCAACCCCTGCTCGTAAAACGTACTAGTACGGCACCGACCCCGAAAGGGTTAGGTTAACATTGCAGCAGTTATGTGAGCAGTTCCATGTTGCTGCTAAACTAGCAGACTTTTTCACTGAAGAGGACCCTGACAAAGCTAGAAGCAGGGCTTTGAAATGGAGTCTAGACCAGCTGATGATGCCTTACCATCAGCTGTATAATGTAATGCAGAATAAAAGAGCCCAGAGATCCATTACAGAATTTATGCACACTCCAATACAACCATCGACTTCAGCACCAGAACCTCTACCATCCACTTCTACCGACAACCAACAAGCATCCACCTCAGCCCAGTAGGGCCACACCATCCATATCCACTCTTCACTACCATCCACAAACATCATTACCCACAATTTAAGGTAAGAAATACTATTATTTCTATTGCATTTGTAGTCTTAAGCAGTAAATTGGTCTTCAGATGCATGATAGAACTGATAAATTGGCTAAGTTTCATGCTTTCAAAGAGGGGGTAGATTACAATCTTGGCTTGTCAGTTAGCAGTTTGAGAACAATAATACGAAAAGAACTTCAACTGAATTTTATTGACTTAAGACTCAGGGAGATTGACACCAGTCAGTCCATCTATCATCATTCTATCATGCAGGAGGAGCCACATGTCTATGGTGCATCCAACAAAATAAGCAGACTTGGATGTCACCACCGCCCCTCCGGCTGGGTTACAAGTATCTTTGGCAG
>WNWK01035302.1:0-19869 GCA_009830355.1 Cherax destructor | reverse complement strand
AAGCAATGAGCAATCTATTAGTCTACACCCAGCCACAACTGTAATGAGTTATTGGTGCAAATTTTAATTGTTGGGTCACACACACACACATATACATATACACATACACACGCATACATGTATATACATACACACATACACACATGTACATACACACACACACACACACACACACACACGTGTCAATGCTTTATTTACAGGGAGCAAAGTCAGGGTATTTTTCCAGAATGGTCTGTAATATACCACTGTGGATAAAATACTTTGACATATCTTGAACATTTCTGAATGAGTAGTCTCTGAATTCATTAATTTTATCGCACTCCAGTACATAATGACGCAGGGTGTGACAATAATCCAACTGGCAAAGTTTACATCTTGTTTGGTCTACATCTGGTGGTGGTGATTTAACCTGCCAAAGATACTTGTAACCCAGCCGGAGGCGGGCGGTAGTGACATCCAAGAGCCTGCTTATTTGTTGGATGCACCATAGACATGTGGCTCCTCCTGCATGATAGAATGATGATAGATGGACTGACTGTTCAAACTCCTGAGTCTTAAGTCAATAAAATTCAGTTGAAGTTCTTTTCGTATTATTGTTCTCAAACTGCTAACTGACAAGCCAAGATTGTAATCTATCCCCTCTTTGAAAGCATAAAACTTAGCCAATTTATATGCTTCAAAGGGGGATGATTCATCTGGCTTGTCAGTGCTGTTTGAACAAATGAAAGAACTCAACGTGATTAGACAAGACTCAGGAGTTTGACACCAGTCAGTCCATCTATCATCATTCTATCATGCATAGTGAAAGGGTGAAGGGAATATACAATTGAAAGTGCAGGAAGTGGAGGTCATTGTGCATCATGTTGATGAGCCTGTTGGGATGGAAGTGGGTGTGGATTCAAGGAAGAGGTCGGTGGGAGCGTCAGAGGACGATGTACTCACACCGGCCCAGCGCATCTGTAAAGGCTTTGGTCCGGGAGGGGGCAAGAGAGGGCAGAGATCGAAAGATAGGACAGGTTTCATAAAAGTGCAGTGCAGAAACCTCAGAAGCACAGAGGAAAGCCCCTATGCAATTTTCAGGTGTTTAACTGTAAATGCTAATGGCCTCAGGACAGAGGTCAAACGGAAGTGGATTGAAGTAATATTACGACGTTATGACGCAGATGTATGCTTTCTGCAAGAACATAACTTTAAGTGTGGACGAGAGTTGACGTTGAATGGGTACCAGGTGTATGCAGGAAGTTCGGGGAAATTAAAGGGTGGAGTGGCAGTGACACTGAAGGGACCAGCCCATTTAGGGTAATAGCATGGGAGGAGGGGAGGAGGGAGAGTGGTGAGAGTGGATGGGATATGGGTGATGGTGCGGGTTTGTTTTGTGGGTGTTTATATGCCGGCTGATAATCATAGGGGTATAAAGTGGAGTTTGTGAGGATGTGTTGTTGTACCATTTGCGAGGGTTGCCGATGATTTCCATTCTAGGAGGGATTGGAATTGTGTTATCAGAAATAAGGATGTGGAACCTAGAGGGCGGGTTGTGTGTTAGGGGAGTTGCGAGATGCGCTGAGGATGCGGAGTAGTGGATGTGGTTGGTGGTGATGGATGGCAGGTAGATCATACTTTTGTTCGAAGGGGATATGTGGCACGATTAGACCGAATTTATGTGACAAGGAGATCACTATAGGGAGGGTTTTGTCATTAGACATAGGGTTTTCTGATCACAGAGGTGTCTTGGCGGAGGTGGCATGGGAGGGATGATTCGACGATATGATAGTTATTGGAAGTTGAATGTGCATGCACAGATTCTATAGGTGAGATAAGGTTAGATGAGCGAGTGGTATAGTGCAAGGAGAGCTGATTGAGGTACATAGTAGCGAATCTTAGATAATATGCCTACTGTCTTTGATATTTTCTTGGAAATTTGTTGTATATGTGTTTGGAATTTAAGGCTACTGTCAATGTGGATTCCTAGGAATTTTCCCTCTGTGAGTCTTGTGATGGGTGAACCGTTGAGTGTTATGTTAAGTGGAACATTTGTACCTCTGTTTCCAAACTGTATAAAGTAGGTCTTGTCAGTATTTATAGTAAGTCGTCATTTATGTTGATATTTTCTGTAATTCGGCATTAACAATATTGGCCAGTATGACTGGATTTGGGTGAGAGAAGACATATGTTGTGTCATCTGCAAATAAAATGGGTTTGAGTAGTTGTGATGCATTAGGTAGGTCATTGATGTAAATGAGGAATAAGAGTGGACCCAGTACACTTCCTTGTGGGACTCCGACTGTAATTTGTTGTGTTGAAGAGTTCGCTCCATTAGTGTACACGTATTTGTTTCTGTTGGTGAGGTATGACTTTAGGTAGTTGAGTGGGTGCCCCCTTATACCATAGTGTGCTAGTTTTGTAAGCAGTAAATCATGATCGACTGTATCAAAAGCTTTGCGTAGATCAATGAAGATTCCCAGTGGAACTTCTTTCTTCTCAAGTGCGGTGTATATTAACTCTAGCATGTGTATAATGGCATCATTTGTGCTTTTGTTGGTCCTGAATCCAAACTGACTGAGGTTGAGTACATTGTGTGAGATGAGGTAGGAATAGATCTGTCTATGAATTAATTTTTCAAAGATTTTTGAGAGCAGTGGTAAATTAGATATTGGTCTATAATTATTTAAGTCTGTTTGATCACCTCCTTTATGAATCGGGGTGACCCTTGCTGATTTGAGAATTGATGGGAATGTGGAGATTTCAATGGATTTATTGAAGAGTGTTGCAATAATTGGTGACAGTACCTGTGAAGCTTTTTCGTACAAAAAATATGGTAGGCTATTTATGTCTCCTGCCTTGTTTTTAAGGGTGTTGATTATGAGCGAGACTTCAATTGGGTTGGTAGGAGCTAGGAATAGCGTATTTGGGTAGGTGTTGGTGAGGTAGTCTGTTGGACCGGTGTTCGTGCTTGGGATTTTACTCGCTAGATTCTTTCCTATGGTGGAGAAGAAAACATTAAGCCTGTTTGCTGTCTCACTTGGTGAGAGTAAGGGTTCGTCGGTTTTTGATAATTTGATGGTATTGTTCTTGGATATCTTTTTATTTCCTAGAATTGCAGATAGGGTTTTGCAGGTCTTTTTCATATCACCTTTTATGTTATGGAATCTGTTCTCATAATACAATTTTTTGACCTTCTTATCAGGCTGGTAAGGATTGATGAGTAGCGTTTGGATTGTTCTCTGGTTATTAGACCCCTTCTGTATTGTTTTTCATATTGGTGTCTTTTGTTAATGGATTTAAGGATGCTGGGTGTTAGCCAGGGATTGTTGAGTCTCTTAGCTGTGATCTGTTTAGTGTTTTTTAGGGCAATGTTTGTTATAGAGGTGTTGGTTTTTTTTAAGGAAATTATTGATGCATTCATTAGTATCTGAGTATGATTCTATCTCATTATTCCAGTCGATGTCAATCATAGCTGTTATAAAGTTATTAACAGCTGACTCATTATGTAGTCTGAAGGTAACTTTTGAAATATCTTGGGGCAAATTACCTAGGTTGGTTATGAGAAATGTAGGGTAGTGGTCAGTGGTGTTGTCTGTGATTATGCCTGATTTCAGAGGAGATATAGTGTTAGCAAAGATGTGGTCTAATAATGAGATACTCATTTCAGAGATTCTTGTAGGTTTTGATATTGTTGGTAGTAACAAGCAGTTGTTCATAGTGTTTGTGAATTCTGTTACCTGTGGGTCCTGGTCATGTAGGAGATTTATGTTGAAATCTCCTGGTAACATGATATTGGTAACATGATATGGAAAAGGCATATAGATCAGCTCATGCCAAGGTTTAGGAGTGGAGAGCAACCACTGATTACAACAGTACCAGAAGCAGTAAGGAGTGGTTTAAAGGAACTGCCCACAACAGATAATACTGGTAATAAACTTAAAGAGCAGGTTAGCATACTGGAAGAACCTCCTGGGAGGTTTGATAAGGGAACCAGCCGGGTGAGAGAAGAGGAGGCACCTCAGGACATTACAAACCCTCCAATTCTCCGGCGTTCCAGCAGAGTTGTCAAACCTCCAGATAGGTTGGATTTATAAGTTGGATGATATAATGTAATTTAGAAAAGAAGGAATGTAAGGGGTTGGGAGCAGTAGGAGGATTGAATACTATGTTTGTTTGGTTCAGTCATTTATAATTGTTTTGTTATTGTCGTTGTTGTTATGGAGCGGCCCTGGAGAGTACATTGTTATTGTTACTCAGGGTTTTATTAACCTACAACCACTACACTCTGTTGAGACCTTTAACAATGACCTTGTGAGCAGTGTTCAGAACTACTTAGAGTCGCTTCAAAAACCTCCTGGAACTCTTAACCCAACCAACTTCCATAACAATCCTACCTCCTATAATAACCATACTTATTACAATGATCCTAAACTTCGAACACTGAAACGTACTGCTAGCAGACTAGGCCTAGCCTATAGAAAACATCGTACCCCTGGAATGCTGAGACTCTTTCAAACTGCCCTTGCTGCTGCCAGAGAGCGTATGACAGAGCTGCGGCAAACTGACTGGGAAAAATTTGTCAATGGTCTCAATGCTCACACCTCACTTAGCCGAGCATGGAGGGACATAAATAGAATTAAGGGTAACAGAACCGGTCAGATTGCACACCCTCATCCCTTACATATGGCGAATGAGCTAGTCAGTGCTTGGGCTGTTACATCAAGCTATGAAAATCTTCCCAGTACCAAACAGGCGAAATTAAATGACAAATATGATGCTAGGGAGAGACTTGTTTGTTTTATGCTCAGCAAGGAAGATGACTGTAACATTCCTTTCACTGACTTTGAACTTGATGCAGCACTAACTAAAGGCAACTCCACGTCACCTGGTGAGGATGGTATTACCTACAATATACTAAGATTGCTGTGTCGAGTACCAGGCAATCCTTTACTCGAATTATACAACATGAGCTATGTAACTGGGGAGCTCCCTAAATCTTGGACCAACAGCCTCATCATTCCCATTCCTAAGCCCAATCAACAAAATTCATTTCGCCCAATATCTCTTACTAGCTGCTTATGTAAAACATTTGAGAGGATGATTCTTAATCGTCTCATGTACAGAATCAAAAACTTTTTGTCCCCCCATTTGCATGGTTTCATGCATGGAAGGAGTGTGCACCATTGCATAGCCACATTTCTCACTCTGCACACTGACAGCTCATACACTACCTTCCTTGACCTTAAATCTGCTTTTGATGTTGCCAACAGACATGTAATCATTAGTGAACTTGCCAGAATGGATGTTGGAGGATGGCTTCTCCGCTGGATTAAAAGCTACCTGTCCAACAGAAAGTCTTCTGTGTTGTTCCAGGGGCATAGAAGTATAACTAAAGACTTTGAATTAGGAACCCCACAGGGAGGTGTGCTCAGTCCCACTCTATTCAATATTCTAATTAATGCCTTACTTAATGCTATGCCTAGCCAGCCCCATCATTATATGATCAGTTTTGCTGATGATATAATGATTCACACCACCGGATTCTCCAACACCCAAAACATCCTTAACCATGTATTAGCCTCGTGTCAGGACCTGGGGTTGATAATCTCTACTGATAAAACAAAGATACTCAATAGGCGTCCTCCTCGACAGAGAGGCACAGTTCGCCAGATCCAGTTGCATGATGGGTCTCTTATAGAATATGTAAACAGATACAGGTATCTAGGCTTTGAGGTCCCACTACTTGGACCTGTTGTAACGAGACTTTGTCGTCAATACAAAGAAAGGTTGAGAGCACTTAGAGTTGTGGCAGGGTTTCACCCCAGGTATGGTGCTAATGTTAAAATTGTAAAAATGATGTATCTTGCTTATATTAGATCATTAGTTGATTATGCTGCCCCACTACTTGCTCTTGTGTCTGACTGGAAGCTTGGAGGGCTGGAAAAACTGCAGAACGAAGCAATGAGGATTATTTTAGGATGCCCTCGCACTGCCAAAATTTTAAATATGCAGAAGGAACTTGATATTCCAAGCATCAGAGATCGTGTTACTGAAAGAAATATCCTAATTGAGGTTAATATGCTCAGGCAAGCCCATTCAAACCCATGCACAGAAGCCCTCCAAACTTTCCTCAGCACTGGTGAACATCCCTCCAGATGGATCGAAAAAACTGGAACCGACCTCCGCATGAATCAGATACATGATCTGTGGCAAGTAAGGCAACAGCGGCACTTCTCCGCTCCATGGAATATTACCCCATTCCAAACTACCATCCCTCCATTTCCCCAAACTACTTCTAAATCACAACCAAAGCTTCGCCTTGAAGCCAAACATGATGCCTTAAGCTGTATTGATAATTTAGCCAAACAGCACACTCTCTCACAAATTATTTACGTTGATGGTTCTGTTCACCAATCCACTGGTGCAGCTGGTAGTGCTGCTGTTGTCATACAGAGTGATGGCTCTCTTAAAGATTTTAGATTTTGCCACCAAGTGGCTAGTTTATGTGCACCTTATATCCATCCTGTGGACGGTAGCGCAAGAGCATATGGATACACAAAAGGCCTAGGCACTAGGCCCCAAAGGGTAACAATTGTACATTTGGGTTTATATCTACATTTCAATTATCTGTTACAAGCAGGTATCTTATTTCATGAATAAGATATCTTTGACATGTCACATAGGTTATTATATTGTCTATCTCTATATTCCTCAATAAGTGCACAATTAAGCACATAGTGTTCAAGACAGTGACCATATGCCTGAACACATAATTTGCATTTAGTTTGATCATCATCTGTGTCTCCCAAACTGTCAGAAGTACCTGTAGCCAAGCCTAAGCCTGGCCACTACAACATCAGTCAGTCTGTTCACATTGCAAGTTGCTCCACAAACATGCCCATCTGTGCTCGCATTATCATGAGCACAGATAGGCACGTTCATGGAAATTAATTTGGATTTATATCTACAGTTCACTTATCTGTTACAAGCAAATTTAGGAAATTTGCTTAGAATAAGTGGTATCCTACCTTCACTAATAAGATATCTTGACATGTCACATAGGTTATTATACTGTCTATCTCTATATTCCTCAATAAGTGGACAATTCAGCACATAGTGTTCAATACAGTGACCATATGCCTGATCACATAATTTGCATTTAGTTTGATCATCATCTGTGTATCTCCCAAACTGCCAGAAGTACTTGTAGCCAAGCCGAAGCCTGGCCACTACAACATCAGTCAGTCTGTTCACATTGCAAGTTGCTCCATAAACATACTTATCTACATTCATGTTATCATAGTGGGTTATAGATCTACTCAGGCTTCTAACTGCATTCCTATAGCTATCATTTTCATTATTTATTTCTCTCTAATATTATTCCTAATGCTAGACACAGATATACCAAAGTTATATTCTACATTCTCCTTATGGGTGCTCTTCTTGGCTAACATATCAACTTTATCATGAAGGAGTAATCCAATGTGTGACGGAATCCATAGCAAATGTACTTTAATTCCTTTGTTCCGGATTTTTGAGTATCTATACCTGGCTTCTCCAATGAGCATGCTGTTAGAGTCATTATATGAGTCAAGAGCCTTCAATGATGACATAGAATCAGTAATGATGATAGAGTCAAGCTCAGTGTCATAAGTTAGCTTTAGTGCCATTAGGATTGCAAACAATTCAGTTTGCAGTGTAGATGCCCAGTTGTTAATTCTTATGCCTAGTTCAAAAAAATTATTATTGTTCTTAACTAGGGAGGTGGCATCCAGACCAGATCTCTTAAAGAAATTGGAGCACGCATCAATAACTGGGCCTCTACCCTTCAGACAGAACTGTTTGCCATACTCCTTGCACTCAAATGCGTCCATGTATCTAAGGTTAACTCTCTAATTGTAACTGATTCTCTGTCATCCATAAATGCTCTCAACTCATCAAGTATAACTTGTAGCATGCTCGTGTCAGAAGCCAGGCACAGGTATGGTAGGATTCTGGATAGTAGAGTCAGAGTGCACATGCTGTGGATTCCATCTCACATTGGTCTTCAGATGCATGATAGAACTGATAAATTGGCTAAGTTTTATGCTTTCAAAGAGGGGATAGATTACAATCTCTTGGCTTGTCAGTTAGCAGTTTGAGAACAATAATACGAAAAGAACTTCAACTGAATTTTATTGACTTAAGACTCAGGGAGTTTGACACCAGTCAGTCCATCTATCATCACTCTATCATGCAGGAGGAGCCACATGTCTA
This sequence comes from Cherax destructor, assembly GCA_009830355.1. Taxonomy (NCBI): domain Eukaryota; kingdom Metazoa; phylum Arthropoda; class Malacostraca; order Decapoda; family Parastacidae; genus Cherax; species Cherax destructor. The sequence continues at coordinate 11,631 of WNWK01035302.1, read as the reverse complement.
TGGTGCATCCAACAAAATAAGCAGACTCTTGGATGTCACTACCGCCCGCCTCCGGCTGGGTTACAAGTATCTTTGGCAGGTTAAATCACCACCACCAGATGTAGACCAAACAAGATGTAAACTTTGCCAGTTGGATTATTGTCACACCCTGCGTCATTATGTACTGGAGTGATAAAATTAATGAATTCAGAGACTACTCACTCAGAAATGTTCAAGATATGTCAAAGTATTTTATCCACAGTGGTATATTACAGACTATTCTGGAAAAATACCCTGACTTTGCTCCCTGTAAATAAAGCATTGACACGTGTGTGTGTGTGTGTGTGTGTGTGTATGTATATATGTGTGTATGTGTATGTGTGTATGTATATACATGTATGTGTGTGTATGTGTGTGTGTATATGTATGTGTATATGTATGTGTGTGTGTGTGTGTGTGTGTGTGTGTGACCCAACAATTAAAATTTGCACCAATAACTCATTACAGTTGTGGCTGGGTGTAGACTAATAGATTGCTCATTGCTTTATAATTTGTTCATGAGTGCAACCATGTACAATAAACACACATACACCTTTAAAGGAACACCATCTGCAGTACCCGTTAAAATGATGGGGCCACTGTAATCCACACCGGTTACATCAAATGGCTTTATTAACTGCACTCGTACCTTAAGCAATGGTGGAGGTCCTGGGTACATGTAGGTTCTGGCATCTACACGGCGACACACTACACATGTCTTGATGACTAGCTTCACACTCTGTCGTCCCTGAGGAATCCAGAAAGTTTCCCTAATACAATTTAAGGTATCTTGTACTCCACCATGCATCACATTTTTATGGGCATTTAATACAATTAAAGTTGTCAGATGATGAGTCTTGGGCAGCAAGATAAAGTGTTTAGCATATTCACCCAATTCAGCATTTTGCAATCTACTTCTGCACCTGATTACGTCATCCTCCAAGTATAGCCCCAATTTCTCTATTATTGAACCTTTCCCAATTTTTCCATCCCTTAGTAATTTAATCTCCTCTCCATAGATTTCTCCTTGTACTCTCTGTACCCAGTATTTCAGGGGATGAGGAAAATCATACTGGATATTCATCTTGTTTATGAAGTTAAACACCAACTTCTTGACATTAATCAATTTTGGGAAGGATGAGTATCTATTTATATCAATGGCTAAGGAGGGACCGAGGACTGGAGCCGTGTTCACAGTAATTTCCACCAGAGCAATATGTGCCTTTTGAACAGTGCACTTAATTTTATCCACCAACCAACTGGGTCCCTTAAACCACGATAAAGTCTTCACAAATTTTACATAAGTCAACCCACGAGACAAGATATCAGCTGGGTTCTCCGCATCTGGTTAATTACTATGACTCTATTTTGCACGAAGATAATCTTGCTGTTTTCGTTACGGATCCACTGCAAGGATACCTCATTATCAGACCAAATTGTGGTGTCGCTAATATTTATCTCCGGCAATTTACTCCGTATATAATCAGCTAATTTGACACCCACATAAATGGCTGTTAATTCCAACTGAGGTAAGGTATGTAATTTAATTGGGGCCACTTTAGCTTTAGACATGACAAGAGAAATGTCTATTACATTGAAGATAAGCAACTGCTCCATACGCTAATTTAGAAGCATCGCAAAAAATGTGGAGTGTATTTTCCACTCCTTGAACTGCCACCCGGCGCGGTAACTCCAACATTGGAATTTTCTTGTAATCACCAATTAATTCTTCCCACCTGTTAACGAATTTCTCAGGTAGGGTTTCATCCCAGCACACTTTCTGTTTCCATGCCTCTTGTACCAATAATTTCCTCGGATTGTAGAGGCACCACTAAGCCTAGTGGATCGAAACATTTTGAAACTTCAGCAAGCAGGGTTCTCTTCGTTAATTTCTTGGGCATACTATAATTGTTAGGTTTTAACGATAACAAGTCCCTCTCAGTATCCCAAGTCAGTCCCAATACATTGCTACACCTGGATACTCCATCTCCGGAATTATCTTTATTTATTCGGTCCTTTAACCTGGACGAATTACTGTTCCACTCCCTGAGAGGCATATTTGCACCTTGCATTATGTCATTAGCCCCTTCATATATCCTCATTAGCTCCTCTTCAGTTGACGTCACACCCAGGAAATTGTCCACATAGAATTGTTTACTCATTATTTCACTCAGTGGACCACCTGTGCGTTTAAGATGCGTATTTATCATCGCCTGAAGGAAGAACGGACTAGAAGTAGCACCAAATAAAACACTTCTGAATCTGAAGGTTTTCAGCGGACTAAGTGGATTGCTAGGAGCCTCTGGCCACAGAAATCTTGTGTAATCCCGATTCGTTTCTTGCAATCCCACTCTCAGGAAAGCTTTACTTATGTCTGCCGTAAAGGCATAATCATTAACTCTGAAATTCAATAACACATCTCCTAATTTCTCCATCAGCGATGGACCTGTCATCAAACAATCATTCAAACTAGGTACATTTTTATTACCCCTGGCACTACAATTAAACACGATCCTCAAAGGAGTGGTTTTCGAATCCTTCTTCACTCCGTGATAAGGTAAGTAGTGACCATAAATCTTGGGTTGCTCAGGGGGTACCTCCTCTATGAACTGATTATTTAACTGTTCAATAATTATTGTATTATAAGCAGTCAGCAATTCTGGTGTCTTACTCAATTCGTGGAGCTGGGCATTTAAGTGACCATACGCCATCCGGTAATTAGTGGGTAGTTCCGGATGGTTTAGCTTCCATGGGAGTCGCACCCAGTATTGTCCAGACTCGAATTTAACATCCTTCAGGTATTGTTCCTGAGTGAAGGAGTTATCTGGATTTTCCTTATGTACATTAATCCCGATACTGTCCAGTTCCCACAACTTGTGCACTGGCTCAACGGCATTCTCTATAGAAGAACATGTACTCTGGGGCGGCGTTTCGTGCGTAAGACACACAGTGACTGCATTTATGGCTTCCTCCAGTCATTCATTACTGCGAGGAAGCCGGCCATAAATGACATTGCCTGCACCCGTGTTGAGAAGAGTGACTCCGCACCTCTTCGTCATACCCTTCACAAAGGCTGCATAATAGTCGCTGCCTATTAATACTCCTATTGGTCCCAGTTTAGTTTGATATCTTTATTATGCACCCCATACCCATCCTGTGGGCGGTAGTCAAAAGATTACAGAGGTACATAATGGGTCCAGGGACTGGACCTCAAAGTTTGATGGCTGAGCAAGTTACAAAGGTAATGAACTCAGATGGTCACAATCATGACAAGTTACAAAGGTATTTGCAGATTACAGAGGTATATATAGGGTCCAGAGACTGGGCCCCAAAGTTTTGATAGCTGAACAAGGTACAATGGTAATTAATTCACTAGTTACAAGGTAATGAATCATGTAAGTAAATTTACTTACGTCTGTACATGGTTGCACTCATGAACAAATTATAAAGCAATGAGCAATCTATTTGTCTACACCCAGCCACAACTGTAATGAGTTATTGGTGCAAATTTTAATTGTTGGGTCACACACACACACATATACATATACACATACACACGCATACATGTATATACATACACACATACACATACACACATGTACATACACACACACACACACACACACACGTGTCAAGGCTTTATTTACAGGGAGCAAAGTCAGGGTATTTTTCCAGAATGGTCTGTAATATACCACTGTGGATAAAATACTTTGACATATCTTGAACATTTCTGAGTGAGTAGTCTCTGAATTCATTAATTTTATCGCACTCCAGTACATAATGACGCAGGGTGTGACAATAATCCAACTGGCAAAGTTTACATCTTGTTTGGTCTACATCTGGTGGTGGTGATTTAACCTGCCAAAGATACTTGTAACCCAGCCGGAGGCGGGCGGTAGTGACATCCAAGAGTCTGCTTATTTTGTTGGATGCACCATAGACATGTGGCTCCTCCTGCATGATAGAATGATGATAGATGGACTGACTGGTGTCAAACTCCCTGAGTCTTAAGTCAATAAAATTCAGTTGAAGTTCTTTTCGTATTATTGTTCTCAAACTGCTAACTGACAAGCCAAGATTGTAATCTATCCCCTCTTTGAAAGCATAAAACTTAGCCAATTTATCAGTTCTATCATGCATCTGAAGACCAATGTGAGATGGAATCCACAGCATGTGCACTCTGACTCTACTATCCAGAATCCTACCATACCTGTGCCTGGCTTCTGACACGAGCATGCTACAAGTTATACTTGATGAGTTGAGAGCATTTATGGATGACAGAGAATCAGTTACAATTAGAGAGTTAACCTTAGATACATGGACGCATTTGAGTGCAAGGAGTATGGCAAACAGTTCTGTCTGAAGGGTAGAGGCCCAGTTATTGATGCGTGCTCCAATTTCTTTAAGAGAGCCATCACTCTGTATGACAACAGCAGCACTACCAGCTGCACCAGTATTGGTCCCACAGAGTCATTATTGATCACTGAGGGTGCCAGGTTCACCTGATTATGGGAGAGCCTCTGCATGGCGGCATTAAGACCCATGGTAGAGATCTTCTCTGGTAGTCTATCCACGACTACCGCATTGACTGGGGTCCTCTCTCTGCCCAGACCGACGTTTATATAGACGTTGTCATACGACTGGGCTTTTTTATCCGAGAGGAAGCCCGATAATTTCAAGGTTGTAGGATGTCCCCTTCGTACTTCCATCCCCATAAGGCAACTGCGCTTTATGAAAGTACGCTGAGACCCCTGATCTAACAACGTTGTCACTCTCTTGGTTTTATGCCTCTTATCCTTAATGGTCATGTCCAACACAGGTAAGGCAACGTCAGCTAAACCATTACGAACGTTAGCTGCAAGTTGTACATGCGCCACTGCGGTGTCGGGGTGATTATCCTTGCCATCACTAGGAGTACACCCGCTCTTGCACATCACTATGTGGTGTCGGCCTTTATTGCATTGGTGACAATTATTCAGTCTGGCCTGACAATCCCTTACATTATGATTACCCAGAAATCTAATGCACCGGTCAAGTTCGTCCAATCTCTTTGCTTTCGCGTCCCACGAATTATAAGTAACGCAAAGTTTAGAGATATGGGTTCTGTTACAGAAGAGACAATCTCTCTTCTCTTGGCTCGACAGTTTACCCCCCCCGGGTTACCTTTATTGGGGTGTTTATTCTTCCTGTCCTGTTGTGACGAACCATTACTACTGGTCCCTGTCACTTGATAGGTGCCAACATAACCCCTTTTATTGGATGGGTTGTAACTATTACCATTGGGATAATTTTTCTTTTTGTGGAACTTAACTGATGACTCACCGTCATTGTGACCTGTGGGCTCTGGTGGTCTGGTGGCTAAAGCTCTCGCTTCACACGGCGAGGGCCTGGGTTCGATTCCCAGCCAGGGTAGAAACATTGGGCGTGTTTCTTTACACCTGTTGTCTATGTTCCCCATCAGTAAAATGGGTACCTGGGTGTTAGTCGACTGGTGTGAGTCACATCCTAGGACACTGACCTAATCTGCCCGAAATGCTCAGCATAACATGGGACTTTCTATATATGTGGAAACTTTTTTAGTCACTAAAAGTTCCACAGGGTAAGGGAGCCGTTAGGAGCCTTACACACCGTGGATCGGCCCTCGGAGTTTATAAACCCACACTCCCAACCACAACAACTACACACTCCAGCTTTTGAAGGTGACTATTGTGTATATTTTAATTGATAGATTTATTCACCTAGGAACACCTAGGCAAGTTTGTACAGATAGAAACTAATAGTAAGATTATTAAGGCAACGTTAGGTATTAATACTGTAGCTCTAGCACCCTAATATAGGTAGTTATAGGCCTGAATAGGCAAGCATTAGGTTATGTTAGCTAGAGACAACTGGCAGCCCACACGAATCTAGGCAGTGTGGTGGTCAGAAATTGTGACCTACGTCCTTACCAGACCAGACTCCACACGAACAAGACGTGCTGAGATTAGGCAGCACCCCCCACGTGACCCAACATCTGTCCTGGGGCCCTGGAGGAGATCCCGAAGTACCGTGGAAATCTGCCTCCATCCAGACCCATTACAGTAAGACTAGGCTTTCTTTCTCTCAGTATCTGGCCAGTTTTCTGGGGGAAACTTTAGTGAGTTATCTGTGGGTCTTAGGCGGACGGACGACTATGTGTTGGTATGTACCAGCGTCGTCTCTTAAGTTCAAGTCTGGAAGCTAGTGTTACTTACTGTATATTGCTCAAGGGCTTCCCAAGGAACCAGGGAACTCTGAGGTGCAGACAGGACACTAATTACACCATCTTTTGCAGACAAAGTTTCTTCACTGCACATGGTGTTAGGAGGGGTTATATATAAGGAAGACCAGGACACATAGCCACCCTTTTTTTCCAAGTAAGTAATCTCCCTTCTAGTATTGTGTAGGCAGTGTGGGATTCCCCTTACTGCAATCAGCTAGAAATTTGTACCATAGCCACTTGTAAGTCTGAGAGAAGTGTCTCAGAGTGTCGGTGTCAACAGTGCTTGCCCAGAGTGCAACTTACAAGAGGCCAATCCAAACAAGTTTCTATATGGTCCTTCTAACCGAGATTTGGAATAGCTAGTTTAGCAGACAGATTAGTCTTAATTAGCTAGGCCACAGTTAATGTACCAGTCATTTTCGAAGCTAGGTTAGTTTTCACACCTAGGCCCAAAGACTTACTCAGGCTAGGTTAAGCTAACTAATCAGAAGTTATTATTTACAGTAATCTACAGGCAGGCCAAGTAGGCTAGTCAAGCTGTGAGTTTAGTTATTTACAGTGATTACAAGTAAGCCAGGTTAGGTAACTTGCATATTTAATTACTTACAGTGAATTGCAGGCAGCCACAGTTAGGGTAGGCCTCTGCAATAATTATAACAGTTATAACAGCTAGGTCAGATTTAACCTAGCTATTATTTACCTTGCAAGCTAGATTCAGGCTAGTTGCACACTAATTTCAACAGTGATAAAGTTAGGCTAGGTGTTACCTTCACCAGCTAACTACAATAATTGCCTAGGCTTAGTTAAGCCAAAGCTAATTACACAACATTATTCATATACTGTTTATAAGTGAATTACTGAATTTATTTTGTGCTGACCAATTGAATTTAATTTACAAAGACTACATATTTTTACTGTGTGAATTTTGTTGTAGTATTTGACTCATTTAATTTGTGATTTGCTAGCTCAAGCCCTGTAACTATTTACTATTGGGTACAGGGAGTTGCTAGGTTAAGCTTTCATAACAACAATATACATTTTAGTTGGGTTTGAGGACTAGCAGTGCATATTTAATAGAGTCAAGTCAACAGTTGTAAAGTAAAGCCATCAAGCTTGTTGAGGGGCTTTGGGAATCACTTATTCTCACCTAATACCGTGTTGTACTGTGGGGTGGGCTAATTGACGTATAAATTAGCGACAAACTCTAACTAAACCACAACTATGACGGGGAGAATCAGGAGCACCTACCCCATCTCTAAGCCAGCTAAAGCGGTCTATGAGCGCCCACAAGGGTCGACTAACCAGGGCATGTAGGGAGAGCCGTGCTGTCAGGGAAAACCCAGATGCAGATTGCTAGGATCTAGAAAGGTGTTTAGAGCTTTTAGAGGGAAGGCTAAAGGCATTGGAGACAGCCTATCTTCGTTACGAGACAGAAGCCTATGAGACAGAGGAACCTGACGATGTTGTCGAGACAGCTAGGGAGGAATGCGATGATCAGAGGACCGAAGGTCTAACAGAGTGGGGACTCTGTAAAAAGTTAAAGAAAGTATTGAAGGCTAATACAGCAAGGTCAACAAATAATAGTACAGGGCACACACGTCAGCACAGTCCCCTTAGAGTGTTACCCAGATTACCTACATTAAATTTACCAACATGTGATGGAACTTTGACAGAGTACATTGCTTTCTGGGATCAGTTTAAATCACAGATAGATGACAGGGATGATTTGTCAGATGCCACCAAACTACAGTACTTACGTTCACAGCTCAAGGGTAAAGCCCTGGACTTGGTCCGGCACTACCAAACCACTGACATTAATTATCAACATGCCAAGGATCAACTAAAGAATACGTATGGCAACACAGAGGAGATAATGATAGCTATATTTTATCGATTGTCCGATCTTGAGGCTTGCCGTCATGACCGCCAGAGCTTAGAGAAGTTCAAATCGAAGTCACGAGTCTGACAAACAGTCTCAGAGATTTACACGATTGGGGCGGATCGGAATGGATGGTCAGTCAGACAATTCAGAGGAAACTAGCTAGCACTACAATACATGAGTTACATTTGAAGTATGGGACTAACCGTTCACAATACAACAGATTGTTGAGGGGTTGAGTGATATCGTGATTCACCTGAGTATAGGTGAGAGAGAAAGGTCACCGCCATCATCACATAAACAAACCGTTAGTTACTCAGAAAACTCGAGAGATAGAACTAAAGCACCCCCCGCTAGGATCGGCACTATTATGCCCAAGACAGGTCCTCAACCAAGGGGAACCATAAGACATGTGTGTTCTGTGAAGGTGAACACACTAGCACGAGTTGCTTCTCGGTATGCAACACTGAGCAGTAGGCGGCAGAGACTAAAGGAGTTGCAGCTATGCTAAAGGTGTTGTGGAAGACATGAGGCAGAAGATTGCCGGTCACATCTTTCAGAGTGCTATAATTGCCGGAAAGGTAAGCACCTACGCACTATGTCACAACAATTTAAGGGAACCCCAGGCTAGTAGGGACGTTTCTCCAGTAGAGATAGAAGGCGAGCCCGAGCCTGAAGTGGTAGCCAGCGTGATTAGTATGGGCAAAGTCTTTAATCTGAGTGAGAATCACAGAGCTGCTGCCCTACCTACAGTCATGGCAGGGGTTGTAAGGGAACAGAACCGAAACAACCGATTATTCTTCGACTCAGGGGCACAAGTGTCCATGATAACAGAGAAGTTGGTGGCTAGGTTAAAGTTGAAGGCCACCGACAAATTTAATGCGACATTGGGAGGTGCTATAAGTCAGGGCCCACCCAAGTCTTATGATGTTGTGGATGTCACTGTTAAACTGGGTGGACATCGCAGAAATATTACAGCTCTGGTAGTAAATACGTTACCTGCGGCTATTACGACCAGAGGTCTTGCAGCAGCAACCAAGCGATTGAAAGACCTTGGTGTGAAGCTGGCAGACCAGGACATTACCACTGACACAGTCAGAAATGTAGGTATCCTGGTGGGAGCCAACTATCTTGATGACTTCCTGTCCACACGACGGACTGTTAAGGAAGGAATTGGTTTATACAGATCCCAGTAGGATATATCATCGGTGGCAGAATTCCTCATGAGTTCCCTGCAACGCCAGAGAGGGGGGAAGTTCACACCCTGATAGCTGGGGGAGTAGTGATAATGAATGTTAGTGTACACGACGAACCGGGTAAGCCAAACCAAGTAGGAAGTGACGAACACTTAGCCACCTTGGGAGACGCTTTACGGGGTACCTAAAGAGGGAGATAGATTGCCATTAAACCCAGGGAACCTCGTATCAGTGGGAAGAAGGGCTACCGAGGGTATATAGGCCACTGGGTGGGAAAAGTACGAAGCTGCTCAGACAAGGCTAGACATGTGAAAGTCAAAAGTTAAAGGGAAGGGTGTTAAGATCACCGGAACCCATAAGTTTACACCCCAGCAATCCACACGGCGGAAACTGGACAGTCGGAGTTAAACCAGAGTCTGCTCGACGAGAGTGGCCGGAAAGCACTCGTGTCCAGGGCCCGCTGTAAGGGCTTGCGGAAGGTGAACTTGATGTAGACTCACCTTTACCTTCGCTGGCGGGAGGATGTGGAAACTTTTTTAGTCACTAAAAGTTCCACAGGGTAAGGGAGCCGTTAGGAGCCTTACACACCGTGGATCGGCCCTCGGAGTTTATAAACCCACACTCCCAACTAAAACAACTACACACTCCAGCTTTTGAAGGTGACTATTGTGTATATTTTAATTGATATATTTATTCACCTAGGAACACCTAGGCAAGTTTGTACAGATAGAAACTAATAGTAAGATTATTAAGGCAACGTTAGGTATTAATACTGTAGCTCTAGCACCCTAATATAGGTAGTTATAGGCCTGAATAGGCAAGCATTAGGTTATGTTAGCTAGAGACAACTGGCAGCCCCACGAACAGGCAGTGTGGTGGTCAGAAATTGTGACCTACGTCCTTACCAGACCAGACTCCACACGAACAAGACGTGCTGAGATTAGGCAGCACCCCCCACGTGACCCAACATCTGTCCTGGGGCCCTGGAGGAGATCCCGAAGTACCGTGGAAATCTGCCTCCATCCAGACCCATTACAGTAAGACTAGGCTTTCTTTCTCTCAGTATCTGGCCAGTTTTCTGGGGGAAACGTTAGTGAGTTATCTGTGGGTCTTAGGCGGACGGACGACTATGTGTTGGTATGTACCAGCGTCGTCTCTTAAGTTCAAGTCTGGAAGCTAGTGTTACTTACTGTATATTGCTCAAGGGCTTCCCAAGGAACCAGTGAACTCTGAGGTGCAGACAGGACACTAATTACACCATCTTTTGCAGACAAAGTTTCTTCACTGCACATGGTGTTAGGAGGGGTTATATATAAGGAAACAGGACACATAGCCACCCTTTTTTTTCCAAGTAAGTAATCTCCCTTCTAGTATTGTGTAGGCAGTGTGGGGTTCCCCTTACTGCAATCAGCTAGAAATTTGTACCATAGCCACTTGTAAGTCTGAGAGAAGTGTCTCAGAGTGTCGGTGTCAACAGTGCTTGCCCAGAGTGCAACTTACAAGAGGCCAATCCAAACAAGTTTCTACAATATAGTAATATGTCACTGATGTCAGCTAGGCCTGTATACCATGTACATGTACTTGTAGTAAATAAAGATATTATTATTATTATTATTATTATTATTATTATTATTAAAGGTAGTGGGCTGGCTAGTCTGCAGTTGAACAATTAATTCTTGCAAGCCTATCCTTATCTCCTCCAACCCAAAGTAACCCTTGTGGTACTTGTTAGATAACCACTCTATCGTCTTATGGTTCAATTTATTTCGTATCATCGCACACACGAACCAACTTGCATCCTCCAAATTGTGTTTATTACTCAAAATCTTGAGAGTGCTCTCTAGTTTGATCCGAAATTGTTGCAACCCTTTATAGTTGTGATCAGGCAGTTTCAAATTAACCAGTACAGCTACTAAATCCAATGTACGCTGTTCTGAATTACCATAAGTACTCTCTAGCAGACTAACAGCTTCTGTATAAGAGTTGTTGATATTGGGGAAAGCCTGAATGAGAATGAGGGCATCTCCCCTCAATTGTCCCTTTAAATAAATCAACTTAGCAACACCTTCCAGATCCTTCCGATCATGTACCATTGCCTTGAAAATGGACCAAAATTCCTCCCAGCTGTCTCCCGGCTGGAACGACAACAACTGTACTTCTGGGAGTTTGGGGAGGGACATTTTATGTACAGCGTGAGGCTGGCCCACCCCGCCATCCATGCTCTTTAACTTATCCAGTACCTTAACTTTGCAAGAAAAAATGACTTCTTCCAAGTCACAATATTGTTGTAACGTACT